>JANHGB010040031.1:0-50515 GCA_026283785.1 Coracopsis vasa | reverse complement strand
TGTAGTTGGGTGACAGCGACTGGAGCGCACCGCATCTGCGGGCAGTCTGCCTCGGGTGCTGAGGGGCTGGTGCAGCGGGTCCGGAGCCTCTTCTGGGAGGCGGAGTGGGAAGCGGCAGCCGCGCCTCGTCTCTGCTCTTCCCCGCTTTCCCCTCTGTCCCCGGCGCCGTCCCTCGGCGCGGCCCTCCCTCAGCCGCCCGTTCTTTTACCGCCGGCCGGGAGGCTGCGGCCGCTGCCATGGGGCTGCCCACGTTGGAGTTCAGCGACTCCTACTTGGACAGCCCGGATTTCAGGGAGCGCCTGAAGTGTCACGAGATCGAGCTGGAGAGGACGAACAAGTTCATCAAGGAGCTGATTAAGGACGGCAGCCTCCTCATCGGAGCCCTGCGAAGTGAGTCGGGCGGCGAGGCGGGGGCGCCGGGTGCGGCGGGCAGGAGAAGGGGCTTCTTTTGTTTGAATGGGCGCCGGGAGCGGGCGGGCTCCCCTGCCGGCCGCCGCTGCGAAGCGCCTCGCACACTTTCCCCCCCGCTTTGCCTCGCCTCGCCTGGCCTGCGAGGGGACTGGGTGGGTTTCCTGGGGGAGCGGGGGCGGCGCGGGGCCCTACCCCGGCCGGCGGGACCAGCCGCGCCCGCCCCGACGGGGACAGCGGGGAGCGGGCAAGAGCCCAGCTTCGGCGTTGGGGGCTGGAAGTGGCCGTGGGGACTCGTTCTTTGGACGTTGGCTGCTAATTGGGTATCTTCAGTTAATGAAGGTGACTGGGCAAAGCAAGACACAAATGAATTTATATGAACAGTTTATATCTCACGCAGACCTCACATCCTCCCCTCCCCCGTCTTCATGGAGTAAAGTAACTTTTATGTATTTTGAAAGATTCTGAAAGGACAGATAAGGATGAACAGCTCGTGCCTTTAAAGCTCTGTGAGTTGAACACTGACAGCTTCCCGGGGTGTGAAAACGGCCCTCATGCTTTGAAGAGCATAAAGCGAAAACTAGGAATTGCCATGAGCATTACTAGTCTCGGCTTGCCTTCCTGTTCTGTAACTCCTTGCCTACTGCTTGTCTTTAAGTCGTTTCGAAGCTCTCTTAACTTGTTGGCCAGTCAGAACTTTCCTTCAGGTAGAGCAGAGAAGTGACTTACAGCTTCTTGTGCTGCAACAGGAGATGTTCAAGGAAAAAAATCACTCTAATCCTGAAGAGTATCAGCCACATTGACAGGGTGTGCTGCTTTTTGTAGGGTGAAGGGTAGCAAGCATTGCTGTATGTGCACAGGGAACAGGTGTTGCTATGAGCTCATTAGTTCATAAGAAACCAAACTGATGATAACTGGGAGTCTAAACCCAAAGTTTGTCTCTTTACCTGGGACAAGAGGTCAATATGTGAAGGTTTTGTTTGTCCAGCAGAAGAATATAACGTTAATTGTGCTTGTTCATGCATCAACTGTAGATGGTTTATTTACAGCATTGTATTTACGTAAAGCAGCTTCTGGCTTCTTGAGACTTTTTTGATATAAGTGCATGTTTTTCTGGATTCATCTCAGGTTTAGTGAGTAGCTGGATACAAATCTAGCATCTTATATGAATTTGTATTAAATTCAATAAATTCCTGTATTCAGGCCCACAGGATATGTGACAATGGAATACATAGACAGAGTGTGTGTGTGTGTGGCTAAAACCTCAATGGTGCATTTTTCTTTCCAAAGTAAATCAGTTTGGTTTTCAGTTGTACTTTGTCTTTCTCTTTGCTAAAAGGCTTTCTCCATAGAACAGAAAACTTGAGTTTGGTTTAGGTAGTAAAAATGTAAGTTAATAAAACTTTACTATTGCAAACTGATGCTATAAGATGGTGTATGCAAATAGTAATGACAGGTTTAGGATACTACTTAGATCTTTGTTTACCTGGACAACTTTCTTTGCAAGTTGTCAAAGACTGCTGTAGGAGTGTCGTTCTCAAGAAGTCATTTAGAAATTGATTCTGGAGTAATCCAGTTATTTTCGTGAAGAATACTTGTGAGTTCTTGCTAGATTTAGACCCTGTATCTACATGTTTAACAATTCTCTCCTTCTCCAAGGAGCAGCACTATTTCTATCTTAAGTAATGACTACTTAACTTGCAAGTTTTCCTGTTTTTTCAAACTTTTTAGTCAAATGTTTGACACAATGCTTATTGAATTAAAATGCTGCGTGCTATCGTGTATTTTAGCTTTAGGAAAATAAGGTCTGATTTGGTGTAGTAAGAAATATTTCTCTTTTTGTTCATTTCAAATCCCTTAGTTTCTTGACCATACCTTTCACAGAAATACTGCCTTAGTTCCTGTGTTAGGACAATTGGGAAAATGTCTGGATTTTTCTCAATGAAATAGAAATCCTGGATGTATACTGTCCAGACTCGTGTAGATGCTGTGAGGACAGTGTACTTGTTATGGCAAGTAGCACTATTGTGTGTTTCTTAAAGTAAAGAACTGACTTGTTAAAGCACACTAGCTAACTCCTAATCAGCTTTAAAATCAGTGGAGTGTAAAATAAAAATACTTGTGCAAGGCCTTATTTTTTTTTTCTTTAATTCTTTTAAATTGTCAATGAAAAATTTAATCAAACAGTGGAGTAAGTAGTTGATTACAGTGATGAACTCTTATGATTTGATCTTTGAATATTTGATAACCTACAAGCTCTGAAGAGCAGCAGGCATTATTTACCATGTTTTATCTCTTTAGGTGATCTAGGATTTTTCATTTATGTATCATTTTGGAGGATCAGTTCTGTTGCGAGTGAAAAATCCGGGCTGTGCTGCAGAGCTTCAGTGGAAATGAGTTCTGGAGCATGTCCTTCCTGACCATGTTTAGAGAAGAGACAGTGAAGCTGATTTAACACAGTTAGAAAATACTATAATCTTTAAAAGTCACATAAATTTAATATCTCATATAATATATAATATGGGACTACAGTGCATGCTTTTTTCAGATGGAATTAAACTTCTGTATTACAGAAGTTACAAAATACTTATTTGTGCATAATCCATTATGTAAGAAGTTACTGTAAAAATGCAGTGTTTATAAACACCTGATGAGATTCCACATAAATTGAGGGTAGAACAAATATGATTAGTTTAGTATACAAACATTTTGCATTTTAATTGGAGTGATCCCAAGATAAGTTCGTATACTATTTTAGCGTGGTTCATTCTGAAGAGTGCTGCTTTCTGAAGTGTTTCCAGAGCTGCAATACTGTGTTCCATGAACCAGTAGTTGACATTTTCCTTCTCCTTCTAAATATGTAAGACTCTGGGAGTACCTCAGAAAAGGGCAGGTTATATGGTCTAGTGTAGTCAAATGTTAGCATTATATTTGTATGGCTATTGTGCCAACTTCAGCCTTGTTCTGCAATTAGTATTTGCACTGAGAGACTACGTTTTTGTTTTGAAATTAACTGAAATACGAGATACACTACTAACTCTTGAAAGGCTTAAGCTTGTGCATATAATGGGTGTTCCTGTTACATTAAAAATTTAACTCTCTGTGTAGCCACAATTAAATAGCAGCACATAGTTTTCTCTGGTGCACCTGGAAGGGAGGATTCCTTTGTTGTTAACTTACGAATTAGAAAAAAAAAACCAAAAACCACCAAACTTTTTAGAAAAAATGATCTCCTATTACAACTGGCCTTCTTGATTATTAGGTAACTGTTGATTTGATAACTTTTTCAGGCGCCTGATTTAATAGCTCTTTCAGATGCATGTTTAAAATGCATATGCTTAAATGCTTCATGTAGTGAGATCCATCTGCAGGTGGATATTGAAACTGGAATTTTTTCTTCTCATTGATTCCAGCTTGTTTTCAATTAAAACATCAAGTCTGTTGTACTTTTTGCCAATACTGTACTTTGTAATTTCTTTGTAGTTGCCTTGTTAAAACTCACCCTAGTCTAGGGCATTGTCATATACGTTATATAGGAAATTTCATTATAGAATTACTTACATGCTTTTGATTTCCATAATAGGCCTACTGTTCTGCCAGAGTCAATGAATATTGTATTAAACAATCCCAAAAAGTAACATGCATCTTCTACAGGCGATCTCATGGCTTATTGCTGTGCAAACCCTTTCAGTCTTCCCCTCTGATTTTTGAGGCCACCTCGCTCCATCCAAGTCCTATTTTAGCAGCAAGCTTGTGTATTCAGAGATGGGAACTATGTAAATTTTGGGTTAAATGGTTCAAAATTCAGTGGATTTGCAGCTGTTTTAAATAATGTTGTACCTTTTAAGGTGTTTTAATATGATGCAAACAGTAATGCAAAGCTGTAGTGTAATATAAGATTTGACAAATATCTTTAGGAATTTTTATTTAGTAGCAGTCGTTAGTAGTTTTATTTTACTACTTAAATGCATGGAGAAACAGAGAAACAGGCACAAGATGGAAATGCCATCTTTTGTGAGGGAAAGGTCTGAGGGGGTGTTTTTTTCCAGGGTTTTATAGAAATTCCATACAGAAAAGATTATCTTAAAACTGTTTTGGCATATAGTTTTCAAGGATAACTTTCTTGTCTCATAAACCTTATTATAATGGGACAGTGATGAGCCTGCCTATGTGCATGGAAATCCTGGGGGGTTAGCTGGCTGGAGAAAAAAAAAAAAACAACCTGCAAAAGAACCTATGATCTTGTTATCTCTCTTGGGAATCTTTTTTCTGTGTACCCCGTCCTCCTTGTATCTTTCCAGAGAAATGCATTTTCCCAGATATCTTGACTTCACATTATTTTCATGAGCTTATATCTTTACAATGTCTTTTCCAGATTCTGACCGGAGCAGGACTGAGTTCTTTGAATAATAACCACCAAAGTTTGATAGCAGTCATTCTCTTTTATTAATACAGATTCTGAGTAAAACAACTGATTCTTCATGTTCCTCATGTGATACTATGATGGTAAACATGGAATTATAGAAGTATAACTTACTAGTGGGAATTTCAGAAGTAACTCATATTGCCTTTGAAAATTTATGACCTTTGAGTCTTTTTAGTCATAAAATACAAAAATGCATAATTTACCTTTCATATTAGGATTGGGTGAGAGGCAGGGTGCTACAACATGTTACATTTCTTAGTCTCTAAAATCTGTGATTCTATTACCAAATGGAAAAAAAGTTTTCTACTAAAAGGAAGTTGAAACATAGTAATTTGCCTTAATGTTTTGAAGTCATCTGCTTTGTTGCTATTCTGTTACTTCTGATAGGCATTTGCACTCTCCTGCTCAGCTTCTGCTAATGTCTGAATTATCTATGGATTATGGATGTAACTTTTAAAAACAATTCAGCAGGGTTCAGCCTTTCACGCAAAGATACCAACAATAAGCTGGTTCTTGTCCAGAGAAGGAGCTTAATTGCTTCCTTTAGTATTTAAAGCAGCTGCAGACTGTATCATATTATCTTTAGCGAAACATATATGGAGAAAACAAATAGTAGTATGTAGTGGACTGTTACAGAGTGGACTATTTTCTGTCCATCATGTGATGTTTCATTTTGAACCAAGAATCCCTGCAAGTGAATTCCCATGCTGTCAGTAACAACAGCATATTACTGTTTTGTTAACAAAGTCCTTGGATGACTCAACATGGGCGTTCTTGTGCCTTAATATTTAAGCAGGTATTCTTTAAAGAAGTTTGTAATTGGATTATATCAGGTTACCAGTGGAGTGGGTTTGAGTTTCAAATGCCGTATGAAATGATGTCTCTGCTTTAAAAATGTTGTATACAATTTTTAAAATTAGGATTTTCAAACTCTTAAACTGATTTCTGAAAAGGTCAAATTTAATCTGTTCCTTAATGGTCCAGTTGGCTTGTTGTCTACTATGTGTTTCATTTATTATGAATAAGATAAATGAATTCTATTAATAAAAGACCAGCTGCTTCATGAATATTGTCTTTACTACAATGGAAAATATGATGCTGTAGTCACTGACCTTGTACTGATCTCTTGGGTTTTTGTGGGCAGAAGTGCTACAGCAATTTGCAGTTTCCTGTAATAGTAAATAATTTTGTCCTCTGTGAAAAATCCAGAGGATAATACAGTCCTTTCTACTGAATGATATGTAAAGCAGTTCTATGTCTTTGCCTTCCTATTTTTCCTATAGTCTCACAATGGTAATTAGAAATAAATTTGGGATATAGGAGAATTGGGTATCATGAATTTCCTGTGTTAAATTCAATCTCCTGCTAATGTTACATTATGTAATCCCTACTTGTCAAACTCTATTTAAAAAAGTCTTTATCCTTTTCAGCTTTTATCCTGTTTCAGCTAGAAGGCCGTTCTAGAACCTTGTTACTCTGAGGGTTGAGTAACTCATTAAAAATAAATTCAATCTGGAAATTAAAACTTGTTTATGCTCATTTTCCTTTCGCTCAACATTTCTGTACTGTTGTTTACTTGGATTTGCTTGGGGAATAATCATGCCCTTTGCTAGACTGAACAAGCTGTTCTCATACTCTCTCTTAAGTGCTTCTCTGGTTTCTTTCTAGCTCTTTTCTAAGCCGTTTTGAATTTGCTTTTAAGTGTTTAGGAGATTAGAAGTAAAAGTGAAGGAAACAGAAGTAGTATAACAACATTCAAGAGTTTGATCTTTGCGTATCATATTCTGTGAGAACATGAGTCATTAAAGGAAATCAGTGTTTATGATTGTCTTCTGACTATGTGTTGCTATGGATTCTGCAAGTTTGTGATTAGAGGTGAAAAAGTCTTGGGATGTTATAAGCAGTAGCAGTGAAGTAAATATTAAACTGAAGAAAAATAGCCTGACCTTCTTCCATGTTAATATGAGATTGAAGTACTGTTGGGCAGGAATCTAACTTCTCATTGGCACCCTGTGAAGTACAAATTACCTTTCTTAGAAAGATAATATATTTCACAGCACATTATCAACTCTGGGCTATGTTACAGTATAGTTTTTTTCAAATCAGTTGGAAGTTAAAATTTAAATCAATTTTCTGTCCTGAATTGTGCAGACTTGTATTTCACGGAACAGCCAAACCTTAAACAAAATATTGGTGCACTGGTGTTTTGCTTGGCATAATTCAAGCGTGGGAAAATAGTATGGAACTTCTATATGTCTTCGGAAATCTTACCTTCTTTTAGCTTAATATTCAAAGCAGGATACAAGGTGCTATGCCTAGTGCAAGTTGCCATACAAGGTGCAATGCCTAGGTCATATGGTTGGTTTTGCTATTGATGTTATTTGATATTTTGCAGGTTGCTCAAAGAAGAGAGGTTTGCATATCAGGTGCACATTGTAGTGTCTGTTTGCAGGCGTACTCTTGTTCACTGAAAGATAGTATGTTAATGAAAGCAAGTATCAGCAACAGGATTATTTTTCTTTTGTAAAGAGCCTTTAAGTCAAATTAACATAATGAAAAATAAACCAGGTAATAAGAAGAAGACTCTATTTCTTTTGCCAAGAAAGTTCCTTGGGGTTACTTCCAACCTGGTATACTATGATTCTGTGATTTGATCCTGTAGAATTACAAGGACTAATAAGTCTCTTATTTTAATTATTCTTTGCCTTTTTTCCTTTAAGAAGACATTGTTTTCTTCCTTTGGTTTCCTGTAGGGGAAGACACCTCAAACATATTTGCCCCTTGCTTTTTTTCTTTTTAGTCTTCCCGTCCTTTTCATAGGTGAGAGTCCAGTGTTCTATGTCAGCAGTTAACCTGCCACTGTAGCTTGATATCATGTACTTTACTGGTGACTAGTTGATTAGACCTCTTGTGGTTTTATGTTTAGGTGTTTGTTTTATTTTTGGTGTTTGTTTTGTTTGTTTTTTTTGGTTTATTTTTTTGTCAATAATTTTTTGCCATGTGTAAGAGATATCCACTGATCTGATAAAATTTGCCTTTGATAAATCTGTGTTGCCTCTTACCCTATTTTCTATCAGTTTCTAAGATTGTATTTGTTCTTTCCTTCAAACAGTGTTCTAAATAATTGCTTGATTTTGAGGTTAACCTAATGGAGCATTTGTCTCAGATCAGTGTCTTTGTTTCTTAAATATAGGCATATATTTGCTGTGTTATGAGAGCAGGCTGCTCGGTTCGATCAATTTAAAAATCCTGGATACCAAGTCTTGTGTTTTCATGTGTTTCAGTTTTAGTGTTAAATTGTATCTGTCCTAAACCCTGTTTGGGTTTATGGAGCTCTTTTTTTCTTATTATTTATGTAACGGAGAGAGAATTTTACATTTTTAATGTACTCATTCATATGAATTTCTCCTGCTGTTCTCACACTGGTAGTATTGTTGAAAATTGAGGTTCAATATTAAATTTAGTTGGGATCACACTTTAATCTTATGCTGTGTCTGAGTCATCTTTACCATGCGGCCTTCTTAGCTTAGTGTTTCGTTTTGGCTTTTATAGTTTAAAAAGCTATTTCTCCTTACTCTCTAAATTTTACTTTGGTTTGGCTTTGACTGCACAAAGTGATAGCTTCAGGAGTGCCACAGCACCATGTTAGTAGCTGACTTAGCTCTTGTGCTGTTGGAGTTCTACTAGTTTCTGGTGCCAAACCTGGTTACCTTTACTGCTTAAAATCCGTCAATATGCAGGTATAGTTGAATACTGATTCCATTCTCCATCATTTTCTCTCCACCCTTCACACCTCTAGTCCACGCTCCCCTGCTTGCATCTCTGTATCATTTCAGTCAATCCCTATGTTGTTGTGTTTTACGCAGTTTGTGCAACACATGTTGTACCTTGGCAGTTTCTCTGTATACAGTCACATCTAAATTCAGGTTACCTTAATTACTTTTCTGAACTGTGGAACTCTTGTTACAGGTTTCTTTCTTTCTGTTATTCTTCTGTTTGATTTTAAACTGAATGAGCATATGATTACTTCAGTTAATTTGTCAGACAGGATTTTGTCAAGTTACCTGTTCATGAAACTTACCATGGTCTAGGCCAGTCCCTCACTAAACAAGCCCATGTAGAAAGCAAGGCTTATGATGTGTCAGGCAAATTGGAATGTGAATTTGCCTTTTCACCCTTCTATTTGAGAACTTTGGACATCGGTATTGTCTACTGGATGTCACACTAATTGTGCAGTAATCTTGAATTCTTGTATCTCCTGTTCTAGCACCTTTGTTCTTTCTGTTGAGAGTGGTTGAGCTGTCCAGTAGTTCTCCCAGAATTTCTGACCAAAGGAGGTTACTGGAAAGCATCTATCTGACACAGCATTTTGCTGTAGTTTTAAGCCAGCTCTATTGCTAAACAAAGAAAAAACCTTCAGAGCCTACCCCTTCCTTTTTTCCACCTCTTTCTGTCCTGTAAGTGATATTAGCATTGCTGTTTGCTCAGCTGTATACTCTACTGGAACAGGGAGCTAAACTAACTGCAAATATTTGCTGAATAATTTTCCATGTGTCCCAGTTTCCTGATCTGGTTTGTTACACAGTTGTGGAAGTGCTCATCCTGAACAGAGCACAGGGGAACCTGGGAATGGAAGTGACTGTAGAAGTTGCTCAATAGGAGAATGAATAGGGACAGGACATTAAACTGTTGTTTGATGGCAGTTGCAGCTTAACACATAAAACTGTGGCCAAAGTTAATGTACAAGTTTCCAGTGAGTCAAGTTGCATTTTTCTTCTGTAATAGTCTTATTGTTTGGGAACCAGAGAGGTGACTTCTGAGGGGTTCGCTTGTGTTGGGTTGACCTTGGCTGACTGTCAGGTGCCCACCCAGCCACTCTCACACTGACACTCCTCAGCACCACACGGGAGAAAATAAGATGAAAGCTTGTGAGTTGAGATAAGGACAGGGATGTTGCTTCCCAATTACCATTGTGGGCAAAGCAGATTAGATTGGAGAAATTTATGTAATTTACTGCCAATTAATAACACGGTAGAACAATGAGAAATGAAAATACAACTAAAACCACCTTTCCCCACCCCTTCTTCCCAGGCTTAGCTCTTAACTCTTCTACCTCGTCCTTTTGAGCAGGGCAGTGGGATGAGAAATGGAGGTTGCAGTCAGTCCATAACACTTCGTCTCTGCTGCTTCTTCCTCTTCATTCTCTTCCACTGCTCCAGCATGGGGCCCTTCCCACTTGGTACAGTCCTTCACTAAATGATTCAGCATGGATTATTTCCATAGGGTACGGTCCTTAAGGAACATACTGCTCCAGTGTGGGTTCCCCATATGCCACAGCCCTGCCAGTAAACCTGTTCCTGTGCATGTTTTTTCTCCTTAGGCTGCAAATCCTGCCTGTAGCCTGCTCCTGCATGGGCTCTCTACAGGCTGCAGCTCCCTTGAGGGCACATCCACATGCTGTGTTGTGGGGTCCTCCATGAGCTGCAGTGTGGGTGTCTCCTCCAGCATAGTCCTTCACAGTCTGCAGGCAGACAACTGTTTCCCCATGATCTCCACAAGCTTACAGAGGCATCTCTGCTCAGATGCCTGGAGCACCTACTCCCCTCCTCCTTGGGTCTTGGTGTCTGCACTGCTCTACTATTTTCTCATTCCTCTCTCCCAGCTGCTGCACAGTGGTTTTTAGCCTTTCTTAAATGTGCTGCCACAGAGGTGCCACCAGATTCAGTGATAGGCTCAGCTCTGAGTAGCAGCAGATCTTACTTGGAGCTTGCTGGAACGATCTGTGTTGGACATGTGGGTAGCTCCTGGTGTCTTCTCAGCCCTTCTCCCCTCACTACCAAAACCTTGCCATGTAAACCCAATACAGCTTTTCTCCAAGTACTTTTAGTATTTCTGTCTTTGGAAGAGACACTTTTTGGTTTCTCTTCTAACTAGCAGCTGCCATCCAGGCAATTTGATGACTGTTGGAGAATTGTTTTGTTGTTGTTGATGGGGAGAAGTGAATTTATGAAAGGAAAGGAACAGGAGAATGAGTTATTTAGAAGTTCCTAAGGCTTGTAACTCGTTTATAATCTTAGATGAGGTGAACACTCAGCTGACCTGTTTACTCTTCTATTAAGGATATAATTTGTTATGATGACCTTGCCCTGCTTTCTGCAGAAGATACCAAGGCAAGAACCTGGTTGCTTCTAGAAAATTACCAAATACAAAAATAGTCTTCACTCGTCTTCCTCAAGTTCTCACCCTTGTTCCTGTCTCACTGACATGCAAAAAGAGCAGAAATTCTTGGTGTAACAACTGATTCATAAGGTAGGGTTTCATGGTAAAGATTTTCTTTTTGAGTTAGCTGAGTCCTCTGATTGCTGACTGAAGTGCGGAAGAAGGGGTAACTGGATGAATGTTAAGATTTTTCCTGCCATTTGATTCATTTCAAGAGGTGGCTGAATGTTAGTGTAAACATGTGTGGATCAGTTCTTTAAAGCTGCAGTTCTCAGAAGTGCAGGTCATATTTAAATGAAGACCAGACAGATTTACAGTGTTATGGTAGTGTGTGTTGGTATTCAACAGCCTTCCTAAATTGCCTAGATGCAATCAAGGCCATAGGAACAGTGCAACTGTGCAGTTCAGAAGGTTTACAGTTCACTTTAAGTCCATTCCTTGCGTCTTTTGACCCTTTTCTGCCCTACCTTATTTGCCTTTAACCCTTTGTTTACAAATGACAAGGAAGAATGGAGGGAGGAGGCAAGTACTCAGCTTCCTTGGGATGCACGATTTGTATAAATTGTTATTTTAAATCCATTAACATTGTCAAGGGGTGGTTGTTTTCACTGTAAGGCTAAAATGATTTATAAGTTGCAGGAAGCACATAGGAGGAACTTGCAGCTTTGAAAAACATTGCTCTGAGTGTGAGGTTATCTATTTGAAAGAAAAGTTCTGGTTTTGAACCTTTTCATGTTTAACGCTACCACCAGCGTTAAAACAAGCTGTATACTGATACTTGAAGGAAAAATTGAAATACCCTTCCTTGTCCCTCTTATAGGGGACTAGTTAACCTATATGCACAGGGAAGCTAGAGACCTATGGAGCTTATCTTTTGGGAGACTTTGAAATAGGTAAGACTTGAGCTTTACTTTTGGAGAGGTGAGATCCCCTTATTCTGGGGAAAAGCAGAAATTGTAAGAACATTTGAGAGACTACTACAGCTAAAACCGACACATATGTGTAAAAATGCGTGCCTTCATTCTTAGGTATTATATATTCGTTCTTATGCAGAAAGTGTTTTAGCATAGACAAAAATGATCTAATTGCTCCTCAATAAAAATATAGTTGGCTTATAATAAAGATTTTAGTCTGTTCTGTATACCTAGAGTTGCTTTTGTGAATCTTGTGTCGTAGTATGTGTTATTCACACAAAAGGCTTATTAATAGTTGTTAGTCAGGGCTTTCAAGAGTTGGGGTTTGGCATTTCACAGAATCTTCTGGGTTGGATTCTCCGTTTGAGTTGGGCTTTGAGAAGCCAGATGGAGCAGACCAGGCAGAGGTCCCGTAGTTCAAAACAGACCTGAGGAAGAGAATTTCTACCTTCCACTGATAACAGATCCAGTTTAACAGGTCTTGGTTTAAGCCGCAATGGAGTATGTGGGTTTAAAATAATCTTTGGGAATATTAATTTTTACTTAAAAATGTGCCTGTACTTTTACTGAAACATAATATGGCTAATATTACTCTCCTCTTCCCCCCTTCTTTTTTTATCTTTTCCCCTTCCAGTTTCAGCGTAGTATTGTCCAAGCCTGCTGGTAAAACCTAGCACAAAATAGTGCAGTTCTGTAAGCATCATGAATGCCTGAAGAGATGTTTTCTGATTCATGAATCTCCATCTAGGAAATACTAACTGGGTATATTGTACAGATTGGATATTAGAGTATGTCACCTTTATTTCATGAATTGTTGGTGTAATTCAGTACAACTGAATGAATGTACTTCAGTTTTTCAAGACAGTTTCTCCTTGTCAAATGCCAGTGCTTTGCTCTAGTTTTTAGAGGGAATTCTCTTGCTGCTGCTTCTTTTTTTAAAAAAGTATGGTGAGACCTCTGTGTTGGAAAATGTGATTTTTCTTTCTTGAGAGTTGAAAATAACATTGTTAGAATCACAGCAAATGTCCCTTTTTGTTGTCCTTGCATAATCTGTTCAGAGACATTTTCAACAAGTTAGAAATAATGAATGTGTCATGCCTACAGGCCAGTTAACACTGTGAAAGGAGGAGGTTGGTGGAGGAGGCAGATGAGTACATTTCATAAGCTGAACATGGGCTTGCAGACTGACAGATGCCAGGAATGTATGATCTCTGCAAATACAAGTTGAAGGTTTTCATGGATTTTGTATTTGTTGCATTTATGGGTGTTAAGTCTGACCCTGCTACTTGTTTTCAGGAGAATGCTGAAAAATAGCAAAGGGTTGGAGATGACCCTTTGAACGTATGAAGAGCATATGAAAATGCTCAAGCTCCTTGGAAACCACAAACACCATAAAACATATGTTTTTTGCAATTGCTTAATCCAAAGAGAAAATTAAAAGTTATGAAGGG
The DNA here is from genome assembly GCA_026283785.1 of Coracopsis vasa. Taxonomy (NCBI): domain Eukaryota; kingdom Metazoa; phylum Chordata; class Aves; order Psittaciformes; family Psittacidae; genus Coracopsis; species Coracopsis vasa. Next base: position 37,097 of record JANHGB010040031.1, on the reverse strand, counting down.
AACCTCAATCCATCTCACTCTCACCAGTTTGATGCCTGTGGCAGCAAGAGATGCCCGGACCATTAAGAGGAATCATAGGTCAGCAGCGAAGAGCAGCACGAATGATTTCCAACTACTTCGGCCAGTAAGTTGGCTTCATCTGGGGCCCAACTTGCTTGCCTCTATGCAAACTCACGTAGTGTGGGGTATAAACAAGAGGAGTTAGAGACATGAGCATACCTGTAGGGCTATGATCTATGTCATCTCAGAGATACGATGGGATGACTTCTGTGACTGGAGTGTTGGCATGGAAGGATACAGGCTATTCAGGGAGGACAGGCAGGGAAATGAGGAGGGGGTGTTGCCCTTTTTTTTTTGTAACTAGCTGGAGTGCATGGAACTCTGCCTAGGAATGGAGAAATAGTTGACTCTGACCTTATGGGTCAGGATTAAAGGGAGGGCAGGGACAGGTGATGTTATAGTGGGGGTCTGCTACAGGCCACCCAACCAGGAAGATGGAGTAGATGAGGTCCTCTGGCCCTTTGTAGACAGAATATACATATGTGTGTGGAGCTTTGAAATCTGGGAAGAATACATCCTAAAGATGTACATCCTAAAGATTTTATAGTTTAATGTTTGTCATGTTTTAAAATTCTTTCAATTGATGCCTCAGTTCTTTCTGCTACTCTCCTTTGGTGTTGTGATTGTGATTTGAAATTGAGGTTTTATGCTGTAATAGCCGTCTTGAGGGCGTGTTTTTGGTGTATGATTTTTGGAGTTGTGTGTTGTGTTTTGTTTTGTTTCCCCCTGTTTTTGGTCTTTGTTTTTTCTCCTGTTCTATTCTTTTCCCTATATTAGTTTTGAATGCTAGACTGGATGGCTTTTTAGTGTTTACACATGCATGTACAAATATACACTGAAGCAAAACTAAACAGTTGAGGATGGTAATATTACCTTTATTTCTATATGTACAGACACTAAATAAATATGTTCAGTTTGAGTTGCTGTGCTACAGGTATGTAAAGATAGCAAACTTAACATTTTTGAAAGATCTTTAATGTTAGGAAAGTGGGGTTACAAGCTTGTCTTTGTTAGCCTGTTGAGAAATAGGTTGTCTGAAGTACTTCAAACATCTTTGAATTCTCATAGTTCTAGTATCTATGTTGCTTTGTCCTCTACTACCATGACTGGTTTTATTGGAAAATAGATAAACTGATGTAAAAAAAAAAAGAAGTGTGTCTCCAAGCAAATTCTTTTAGGCATAGATGTAGGGCTTGGCAATAGACTTACTGAAGTTTTCTCACAAATACAGTCAGTGTGGTTGGCTTTTTGCTGTGTGAGCTTAGAGCTGCTGCATCTTCACGCTCTTTTGGGAGCCTAAGGTCAAATGAGAAATCAAAAAATTTCATTTTATGAAGAGGGGTGTACTGCACAGCAGTACATTTCCTGTTTACATAGCCAAATCTTCTTTGTACGCTGAGAGGTTTCTGGATGTACTCACGGAGGATTTTTGAGTTTGCACTTTAAGCTGTAACTTCTGCTGCTTAGCTTGTTGAAGATGCCATCATCTGTACCCTCACCTGTATGACACAACTCATTTCCTGTGGAGAATGAAGCTGAGAGGGTACTCCAGGAGAATAAACTCAACATACAAATTCACAGAATCCACTCAATTCCTTTGTTTCCATACAAACTGAAGAACTTCTTCTGGGTTTTATATTCTTGTACAACATAGATAACTGCACATAATACTGCTTTTTCTGTTTAGTGCCTTCTCTATGAGGTTAAAATACAGCAGGTTAAAAATGTGATTGTTCTTATTTACATTGTCACAGCACAGCAATGATGTAATTCTTTGTTTTGTTGATTCAATTCTTTTACTATTGTCTCCTAATGCAACATATCCCAAATCTCCCTGGGAGTGGTAATCATCTTAAATTTACAAAAATAATGTTGCGAATCACATCTTTTTTATACCAGTTTTCTGACAGTTTTCAAGTCATTTGTCAGTAAAATACGCATTATGCTGTCACAATTCCTGTTGTGATTGGCACTCCAGAGCCTCTTTGATTTGTCTTCTGTGAGAAGCTACAGTTTTAAATACACCTTGAGACTTTAAGACTGTTTTACAATAAAAACTCACATTCATGCCTACTTTTGTCACTTGTTTTAAAGAGTCATTATGAAGCACTGAGTACTGAGTACTGTGTTGCTGGATGAAGCATCAGTCTTGCAGTGTTTTCTTGAAGGTTTAATGCACCCAAAGGAATTTCATAATATTTTGAGAAATGCTTCTCTTGTCCCTTTGTAAATTGAAATGACACTTAAACAGTGATATATTTGTACAAATGGAATGAAATACAAGACAGTGATACTACTTTTACAAGTGTGCACTGGTGGATTGGGGGTCAGTGCTTTAGTGGCTTGATGGTGGTGGTTTTCACATTTTTTTTTTCTTTTTTTTCTTAAACATGTTAAGTGACTCATCTTTTTTTTAATTTATTTTTTTATTATTCCCCTTTGTGAGGTATGCAGGAGGCGCTGAGTGCAGTGAATAGGGACAGGACTATGAGATTCTGTACCAGTGGCAGTTTGAGTTTCTATGTATCAAATCCCACGCCTGGATTCTTGGCGGATATACAGATTAGAAGAGCTGAATGCTCAATTCCTGCTTTCCTTTTGTCTTAGTTGTTCCACGGTAAAATAAAGCCTGTGATTTTGGGTCATTTATCTTCTTTAGCTTCTGCCCATCTTTGTGAAGATAGTAATTTTGTATGCCCTGTCTTTTACTGCACATATGCAGGTGTTGACTCATTTAAGCAGCAATTATGTATAATGGGAAATATAACTTCCATTTCAGTTTGTGTGTATGGCTTTAGTTTAAAATAAGGAAGCATTATTATCTACAAATGTGTTAAATACTTTTTTTATCAAGTTTGAAATTGTTTGATTTGGGTACTTCAGAAAAGGCATATTTTTTAGTATAGGAGAGAGATCTCAGATAGTACTTTTTAAATAGAATAGCATAGGAACTCAACATCTTTTTTTTTAACAGATTATTCAGATAAGACTTATCATGGCAGTGGAACTTGCCATACTGCTGTATGTTATGCTGTCTAACAGAAATTTTATCATACTATTTTGTTAAACTTCATTACAAGTATGTTGTTATTCATTCCGATGTAAGGATTGTATTTGTGCCTTGCTGAGAAATCTCAGAGGAGGGGCTTATTGTGGTTTTACTATTTGCGAGATCCACAGCTACTATATGAAATTTGGTCTCTCCACGAGCTAGTTTCTGTTTCTAAAAGAATGTCAACTATATGGAAAGTTGATGTTTTCCCCTGTTGGTTTGTTGGTTGTTTTTGTTTTTGTTTTTTGTTTTTTTGTTTGTTTGTTTGTTTTTGGTGGTTTTTTTTTTTTTTGGTAAAAGTAAAACTTTAAAGTGATAAGAATCAACAGCCTTTTTATTTCTGCAAAACCTGATTGTTTCTCTGTGAATCAAATTAATGCAGTTTAATAATTAAGTCCTATTATTGAAATACAAGTACTGCAGTCTCAGTAGAGCCATGCGCTTTGCCTTAAGACAAAAATAGAATAAAACCGACCAGTTGGTGACACGCAGAGGTACTTAGCTTCTAAAGTAAGTCAGACGAGGAGAACCTCTAAATTGTGGTAGCCTTCTGCTGAAGTTCCCCCAAGTGTCTGCAAATAACCCCTCTTCAGAAATGGCTTTATCTAACCTGGATTTGAATCCAGGTGTCCTGTTGGTCTCCACAGCAGACTGTGATAGCAAGAAGAGGGGTTCACAGTTTAAGTGTGCACGGTTCACCTTGGTGGAATGCCTGCTGCTTGGTTATTTTATCTGATAATGGCAGTTTTTGTTTTATGAGAAGTAGTAACTGTTGCCTGTGTGCCTGTGTGCATTGCTTGTCCTATTCATGTGGGGTTGTATTTCCCTTTTTCTTTTTTTTTCCTTTTTTCTTTTAAAGACCCTTTTCTTTCTTCCTTGCAGGTTTTGTTCCCCAGCTACTCTGAAAAGTTCTATTCTGGTTAGCTTCTGCTTTTAAATAATCAAAGAATCAAAGCTGTCTCGCTGGTTGTCCTCTGTCAACCTTCTTTGTGCTACCTTCATGGTAACTGTTCCCTTTCTGAGATGAATTGCAGGAAACTTCATGGTATATTCAAGGTGTGAATGCATCAAAGAATGCTATTTTTGGCTTTGTGCTCGATTTCTCTACTAAGCCTTAATGTTTTTGACTGTGCTGATTATTGAGTTGGCATTCTGAAAGAACTGCCTACAGTGATTCCAAGATATTTCTAAAGTATTAAAGCTAATGTAAATCTCATCAATATGTGGATGTAGTTAATTTTTTCTTTGCGCATTAGTGTGTGCTGCTTACATTTAATTTTCCTTCTCCTTCTTACCTCCCTGACATTTAAGGTTGTGACATCCTTCTGCTTTTCAAGAAAGGAAAAAATGAAAGCTGATTTTAAACAACTATATCAGCAGCAAAATATGTTACTCAGTGTTAACAGCCTTTTTCCAATCTGATCTCCAGATTTTCTGATGGCTCTGATAAATAGTAAGGCTCTTTTGAGATTCAGAAAGGAATTAAGTGGCATGAAAGCGAAGTGTCAGTAGTGATCATACAGAAAATCTACTAAAGTTTGGTTCCGTTATAAGAATCTGCAACTGAGTTCAGTACTTGTTTCTGCCTTTTCCTTCACTGGCAGTTGTGAGACCAGTTTGGTAGGTCTATCCTGTGAGATTCCAGATCACTGAATATTTTACTGGCTTAAAGCCAACATCTTCATGTGTTTCTTTTGAAATGAATACTCTCAGCAGGAATCTGAGCTTCTCTGAGTTCAGTACTTAGCAGAACTGAAGCTTTAAGAGTCTTCAGCTCTTCCCTCCCTGCAGCTCTACTACTGCCCTACCTTGATTCTTAAATGAAAGGATTTGTTTGGATTTTAAAATATTATGAGGATTATTTAGGTTGCTAATGAAATTATCAGGAGTATGGAAGAACAAGAGCTAAAAGCTTTGGAATTCTCACTAGAATGAATTTTTTCAGAAATATCTATCTCAACTCAAAAAGCTGTTGCGCAAGCACCCCTTGTCCATGTCAGGGAATAGTCTTCATTAATGTCTTAGTCTGGGTTTGACTGGTTCTGATATTGAGGGATTGGTTTTTTTTGGTTTTGACAATGAATAGAAACACTTCCTGACAATACCAATTCCAGCTTCTGAAATATTTTAAAGGAAGTTATATGTGATCTTTCTGAAGCTGTTGTCAGGCATCTTTTCTGCTGAATGAGTGTGAGAGCCCTAGACAGCCACCTTTCTCTTGTCATTCTGTACTATTCATCAAAATGCTATATTGAAACAAAAACTTAACCCTAAAACCTATTTTTAAGGTTTTTAGACTCTCTTTCTTATATTAAAAAAATAATAGCCTGTAGACAGGAATCATTTCCTTCTCCTTCCCTCCCCACTTCCTTAATTAAGCTTGTAAGTGTCTTGGTAGCTGTCTGCAAGTGCTTGAAAGGATAGCATGAAGGGAGCAGTGATTTTGGGAGTCGTTAGTATGTGTTGTCTGAAGGATCTTCCTGTTTCCAATTCATAGAATCAGGATCATAGAATGGTTTGCATTGGAAGAGACCTTAAAGATCATTTATTTCCAACCTGCCTGCCATAGATGGTTCATAATTCTGATTTATTTTTTTTTTTAATTAAACTGAATGCTGCAGAAGTGGCAGTCTACTCTCTGTAAATTCTGCATTCAAATGAGATCAATAAAAATGGTTACTGTGAATAGCCATTGCTCAGTCAGGTAGGTTTTTGGTAAGATGATCATAGCATGGAAGACTAATATTGTACCCTTTGTGTATTGGGGAGTTTTGGACTAACAGTGTGTTTTCCAGAAGTTGCAGAGAGAAACTTGGTGCTGGTACTTACATCAAAAGTGGAGAAGTATTTGAAAAGGTGGTGTGGGAGGGGTTCAGGAAGGGAAAAACTCAACATAAGTATAAAATTATATTGTAAAAATGTTCTGTCCTAGTGCATACAGATTCCTGCGATGCTTAATTAAGTGAACAAATGCTGATTTTTAAAGGCCAGGTAGTAAATAAATTTTCTGTCTAGCACAATTTAATACAGACTGTAACTGTGTCTCTAGTGTCTATGAGTTGGTTTCAGCAGTCTTCATTTCCAGTGTTTATTAGTGTTAGGTCTGTCATTGTGTTACTGTACAGTTCTACTGAAAGAAAAAAACAGTGTCTTGTATTTTTCAGGTTATCTTTTGTTATCTTGAATGTTGTCTGTGTTTCATAGCCTTCTGCATTTAATTTTAAAATAACTTGTGTCAGTGATAAGTTTCATCAGGAAGAGTTCTACCAGGCCCTGCTGCAGTCATGCAGGTGATAATGATAAGGAAATATTCAGGTAAATGTACTCTCTTAGACTAGTGCAGTAAAGGTACTCTTGTTGAATTTTTCTTGCAATGATCATTTACACATACACTTGAATGTTATCAGAGCTCCAACCTGTAAGCCTTAAGAAGCCAAAATTCTGTCAAGCCCTTCTGCTTTGCTTCCCTATGGAGAGATGATGAAGAACAGAATCTGACTATTACACCCAGAAACATGTTCTGTTTTTTCATTCAGTAGTACAAACCCATGAACTTTAAAATAATTTTGTTAGATATATCTTGGGAAGCTATATACCAGCTAGCAAAGTCGGCAGCTCTGTAATATTTCAGCCACTAAAATGCAGTTCAAGAAGACTGTTTAAGCTGAAAACTTCACTATATCTTGCTGCTAAGGCAGAACTTTTGAGGGTTGTTGGATTTAGTTTTTCTTTGAGGGAAGAGAAGTGTAATTTTTCATGTTAGAAATAGGAGGAGGAAGGAATGAAGGAAAAAAGAAAGGGCGACCTTAGTGTCAGGGAGAATCTGGCACTGTAAGTCCTAGCTTTTATTTGATTGAGCTGGTGCTCCTTTTCTTAGTAACTGTGTATGGAGCTTGGTGGCCTCCAAAACCAATAGGAAAATAATGCTCAATGAGGCTATTTATGTCAAACTTCATATTTGTTCTCTCACCCGTATTATTAGTGATTGCTGCTTCCCAGACTAATTTTGAGCACAGCTTTTACCCAGTTTATAATTAGTATTCCACAGTGATCTTTCTTTATTTTCTCTTGCAGCCATTATGAAAATTGACAGCAGAACACACAAGATGATTTTAGATATTTAGCTTGAGGGTATGATATAAAAGTTAAACTTGTTAGCTCTTTGGCTGCTAAGTAAGGAGCGTGACCAGCTTGCACTGAGGTAGTTCTGATTTTATCAGTGCTCTGGGTTTTTTCTGTGCAAAGTGGGTCCTAGGAGTATTGTTTTGTATTGAGAGGTTCTTGTAAAAGGATTTAGCAAGCCTGCCTTCATGAGTAATTGGTTTGATAAGAGATGTTATGATACGTTGTATGTTTAGGGAGCTAGGGAATCACAGTCCTTAATAGATGAGCTATTATAGCAGTCAGCAGGAGCCATTATGGTCTCTCTTTTGACAATGTGTAGATTGGAGGTCTTGAATTCAGAAACAATTAACCAAACAGAATTGACTTCTTTGGACAAAATATGTGTTGCTTTGCACATAATGAAATATGTAAAACCATCTGCTTATTGGATGCTGTAATTTTAAATAAAAGAATTTAAAATAATTTAAAAATAACTGATGTGTGCTGTGTTTTGCTCCTCTTGCAGATGATATTTTAGTGAGTTCTGTTTACTTATGTAAGGGAAGCTCACATGAATGTTTTGGGAAGTTTTACTTGGCTACTTGTGCAGTTTCTTTGAGTAGTTCAAAGATAATGGGCTGTTAGTTGATTCATACTTTCTTATGTGTTCAACTGGAGATGCAGCAGGATTACAGTCAATATATGTTGAGTTCTGAAAGGACCCTCCATTGCAGTTAGGTATTTTGCATGCTTATGGAAAGAACACAAACTGCATTTGAAAAGCAATGTCCAAAATCCAGACTACTGTACTACAGTACGTTTGTACTTTGCCCCTTTGATTCATATTGCTCATTGAAAACAACAAGTGTTGCCTAGATCAACTAATTTTTTTTTTTCCCTATAGAGAATTCCAATTCTGTTTTAAAGAGAATAAATGGTTTCAGAATTGCATCCAGTTGCAGAACTTGTTTGTTTTTTATCTTGCTAAGATTTCCTGTGTTTTTACAAAAAGTATAACTTCATGGAAATCTTCCCACTTGTATTAAATGGAGGATAGAGAAGCCAATATGTGAAGTACTGTTGGGCTTCTGAAATGGAATCTACAACTCCTTTAAGCAATTTTTCATTGCAGCACACTGTCCTCTGCATTTTCTCAATGGAAACCCACCCAGCCAATGAACTGTGAACAACGCAAAGCTTGTGCTTCAAGCGCAACTTCTTACAGTGTGCTGGAGGAAAAGAGATGTTATGGTGATATCGGGCATTCTGCAGTAAGTCTTTGGATAAAAATACAGTCCTAGGGTTAAACACCAAATTTTGCTTTATGAATACTTAATTAACTGGTATAGTCTCAGAGCATTTCTACGTTTTAACTTAATCCTCCCAATGAATTATTCACTTACTGACTTATTGTTGACTTTTGCATCGTGTATGGAAACAAAATGGGTGGTTATTTTCCAAAAGCTATGTTATCAGCTATTTCAGTCCTGTTTTATATATTTCAAGGAGTTTTTCCCATTTCTGCTGGAGAAAACCTGTAGAACTTATAAGCAAGCAATGCTCCTCACTATTTTCTGTCACTTCAATATTCATCTGAACATTGATTCTTGAGGTTAGATTGAAATCTTGGTGAGAATTAATCTTTGTTAGTGGGAGTTAACATGATTTTGCGAAATACAAACAAAATTCTTCAACGCCTTAAAACTAACGGAAACATTTTATGTGCAAAACCCCTGTATTAAAGTTATTCAAATGTAAACTGTACCAGTTAAGAAACATGAGAATTTAATTGTGCAAACCTTTATTGTTATGTCTTGTTTTTGTTTCAGTTGTCTTTTGTTGTTTTTTTTTTTTCTTAAAGATGCTTGAACCAAAGTTTAGCAAGTGACTGTTAAGTAAGCAAACATGTTTGTGTGTGGTGTGTTCTCATTTTTGTGGAAACTGGCTTGAAACAGATACAGAGTACTAACTGCTGCAGCTGGAGTAACTGGTAATTCTGTAGGGGCTGTGTTAAATGGATCAAAACAAGGTTGTATTGTTTTTTTTTTGTTGTTGTTCTTTTTAATGAAATTATTATTTTTTTCTCTCATTTTAACATAAAACTTTAATTTTTTTAAATTATGTCCCCTTGGAAGAAAAAAAATGCAGCTTTTGTGGGGACAGGGAAGTGTGAGGAGCTGCATTCTTTCCAGCTCTGGTTAGCATCTTCTGGTCTGAAGGAATGGCATCTGTAATAATGGGCATGAAGTGGGGAACCACAAGGGTCTGCCTAATCACTAGTTTGGTGTGTGGCCTTAGGCAGTCTCGCTTTCAGCAACTCCATCTGTCACATAGGATAATGGTGTTGTGTATGACTTAGAAATATCCTTCTTTTACTGTCTTTCTAGACTTGGCTTGCATGAAGACTGAGATAATTCTGTGTTCATTACAGGACTTGGATGGTATGCAGTGAGCAATAGTAGGAGGACAAGAGGAGAGAACAATACTGAACTGAGGAAAAAACAAGTATTGCATAGTTGTCCACTTAGTGACTGCTCTCATGTTAAGAACTAAGTCAGGAAAAGTTTTGAAGGAAGAAGATGAAGATAAGATGTTTGTGCAAGCACAGAGTGAGAAAGGAGCAAAGCTGTATAATCAATTGAAGCCATTTGGTAACCCAAATCAACTTTTGTCAGCTGTTTATTTATTAATGCAGTTATTTGTACTGTTAAAAGTTACACTTAGCATACCTTAAAGCACAAATCACTAAACAAGCTGGAAGAATGACAGCCTTTTAATATGACTGAAAGCATAGTGGTCCACCTCTTCTGGCTCTGAAGCAGTTAAAGATGATACGGCTTCCATGTACCCATTATCACTCATCCCCTGAAGCACATCTCCTGTGGTTCAACCAGCAAGGTAGAACATCTTCATGAGCCTTAATTTTGCAGCATTAACTCAGCTCTTCCTCCTTCATTGTTGTCTGTTGCTAAAATAGGTGACTCTAGGTAGGTGCCTGAAGTGTGCTTAGTTATGAGAAAGAGAATGTCTTGCTAGCAGATGGTGGTGATCAGCTTGTGGTATCTTGAGTCATTCAAGCTGTTGCAAAACATACTTGTCTAAATGGTCCTAAAAGAGCATAAGAACAACTGTACTAGATCAGACCTGAGACTTATCTGATGTTATATCAAAGAATGGTTTGGGTTAGGAGGGACCTTAAAGCTCATCCAGTTCCAACCCCTCTTCCATGGACAGGAATACCTTCCACTAGACCAGGTTGCCTAAAGCCCTATCCAGCCTGACCTTAAACAATTTCAGGGATGGAACATCCACAACTTCTCTGGGCAACCTGTGCCAGGGCCTCACCACCCTCACAGTAAAGAATTTCTTCCTAATATCTAATCTAAATCTCCCATCTTTCAGTTTAAAGCAATTCCCCCTTGTCCTGTCACTACATGCCCTTGTAAATAGTCCCTCTCCAGCTATCTTGTAGGCCCCTTTCTAGGTACTGGAGGGCTGCTCTAAGGTCTTCCAGGAGTCTTCCCTTCTCCAGGCTGAGCAAGCTCAACTCTATATCCTGTCTCTAGATAAGAGTGGGTGCTGTGCTGAGTTGTTTTTTCTCTCACACGCAGCACTGACTGCCCAGGGTAGAGAATCATAGAATCATAGAACAGTTAGTATTAATAGTTAGAATAAGAGTAGGCAGAATGTAGTGATTCTTCTGCTGCCTCTGGTGGTTTGGGGCTTGAAGATTTCCTAAGCAAGGGGCTGTGTCTTTAATAGCTCTCAGTGGATTTTTCTTCTGTGAACTTGTCTAGTCCTTTCTTGAACCCGCATAATTTTTAATATCCACAGCATCCGGTGGCAGGGATCTTCACGATTTAATTACACATTTTAAGAAAAAGCATCTTTTTTTCTTTATTTTGAGCTTGCTTCTTGCTATGTTAGATAGCTTTTTGTTTCCGCTGTGGAAGAGACAGCCACCATTTCTGTACTGCTTGTGAATTTGCAAAACTCTTAAGGCTCCCCAGTTGTTTTTCCAGGCTTATGACTGTGAATGTGTTTCTTTAAACAAGATTTTCTTATCAATGTCTTACCATTTACCTTTGTCTCATTTCCCTGTAGCTTTCCCAGATACTTTGGGATGGCTTCAAGGAGTAAGACAAAATCTGTACGTAATGTTTAAATTCAGTTATCTCATGGATTGATGGAGTGACATTAATGGTATTTGTTCTTTTTTCCCAATTTCAGATAATTACTAACATTCAGTTTGTTTCTTGACCAGACATGAGTATAGAGTAATAAACCAACCTAGTTATTATTTATCTGTTTTAATGACAAGGTCTCATTTGTGAATGATAATAATTAGTTGAGAACTCATTACACATGCTGTAACATAAACACTACTAGTACTAATGGATGGTAAGATTATTAATTAAAGGATATCACTCTGCCAGGAAGATAACAAGAGGATGTTGTCATATGTTCCTAAATCTTCTGACAGGAAAATAGAATGAAATGCCAGAGAATTAAAATTTGAAAAAACCCCCCCGTAGATTAAGTATGTAGAAGCCTAGTTGTTCCTTCTTACAAGTTATTTGACTTAAGAAAAACTAGGCAGACTTCAGCAGACGATCATTGAAGTTCCTTATTTTAGTCTGAGAAGTCAAAGAGTCCAACAAAATGAATGTGAGAGGTTTTTCTGTTTCCTGTAAAATCAGAAGAGCCTGTTACTGAAATAGTTTTTTTTTTTATCATCTTATATACTTTCCAGTTTTATTGCATTCAGCCAGAGAGAGAAAGAAACCCTCCAAAAAGAAGCAATCATATGAAGTTGTTCTTCACATGTAAAACTATTTCATGACTATTAAGGAAATAGTCATATGCAAATTGGAGTTAATTTCCAACTTGCGAATGCTTGGTTTCTGAGCTGCACAAACAGGAGCTCACCTGGTGAAACAGATTAGAAGTTGTGCATTTCATTATTATTTAATGAAGCATATTTCATTTGGCTGGTTCCTCTCAATTATTAAAATGTAGGTATTTTGGTAACAGATTTTTGAGTTCAGGATTCTGCAAGTGATTTAATTTAAATCCTCTGAAGTGTGTCTTTAAGACTTTTAAGTGCTTTTGTGGCTCTCATCTCTCATTTTCTGAATTCCTTTCATATTTCAAAGGTAGAAGAGAGTTTAACTGGTATATTAAGCTCATTTACTACATAAAACTGCTGTGTTTGGTATCCATTTTCCCATTCTCCCTAAACAGTGAGGAGTAGCTGTGTAGTGAATTAACTCTACGGTAAAACAGAGTGCAAGCAACTCCTTTAGGCCAAATTTGGTAAAAACACTTTTTGTGCTATTTGACTTCACTGGACAAAATCCTGCTAGATTTGGGGCCTCAGTTTTGTCCTCTGTGTCTGGGAGTGCATTTCTGACTCTATAAACAAATCTTACTTACGTCTGTTTGTGTTTGTCTGTTTTAGGGAAAAAACCCACGCAATCCTGTTATGTGCAATACTGAAGTTCGTGTGACTGTGATATTACTTGTCTGATCAAAGGAACTTAATCAAGTGTTGTATTCCTGAGCTCTAAGAGCCTGAAAGAATTTCATATAGAAAGTGTTTCATTTCCTTTAAAGCAAAGTGGTAGTAACTTTTTTTTTTTTTTTTTTTAATGAGCTAAATATACACATTTTAATTTTTTTTCACTCTCCTCCTCCTGCTCTTACAAAACATTTTACTTTGTTGCCCAAGTGCAGAAAACTTTGCCAGGAAGAAGGGTGAGCAAAGCTTCTGTTTCCCATGACCCTCAACTCTAATGTTGTTCCAAGAGCTCACTACTTACAAATGCCTTGATAACTGCTTTCATTCCTTTCATCCCTCCCCCGCTGTCCAGCACAGGCCAGTGTGAACGATCCTCCTCTGAGCAGCAAATAGGGGAATCTATTTAATGTAAAGATCATGGCACACAAAAGCATTTGAGGATATATTGCAGGAATTTTTATAGCTAAAGATCTGCATGATAATTGCTGCAGTGATTTATTATCCTTTTTCCTGCAAGCAGTTTCTAAATAGCTTCCCATTCATACCAGAAATGTCTAACCCTATTCTTTGTTGGGTTTTTTTCCCCCCTGCATACATATTTGGGTAGGGGTAGTAGAGGGGAAATTGCATTTCATCTGCATGTACACATATGCAGCACAGAACTGATTTTGCCCAAATAGCCCTAACTGTGGCTCCTTATGAATGCATTCCAACAGGCTTTGATTATATTGTGAAACTATATTATCATATATTGATTTGTGTTTCACTGCCTGTAAATAGCCACATGCATTTTTACAATTTCTCTGCATTCATTGTAAAATTAAGAGCAAACTGAAAAAACCCTGTATTTTCAAGTACTACTAAAAGACTGATGCATGAATACCTTACGTTGCACTAGAAATCTGGGAATTCCCATGTTTTTTCTGGCAACTACTTGGTTGCCAGACAGGAAGTCACTCTGCTTTTTCAACCTCTGGCAACATCTGCTCTTAGTTTCTCTGTCCTTTTTTTGTGGTGCTCCTCTGCCTGCTCACTGATCACTGTCTCTGGGATGTGCCAGGAGGAGTGAGAAATGAGACAGCAAGCCTGATAAACCCTGCTTCAATGAAATAGATTTGGGAAGACAGGGCTGTGGATCCAGCTCCCTGGAAAAGGCTGACACAGTTCTGGGAAATAAACATCAATGGGGTGGGGGAGGAATGTGGAAGATAGTGAAAGAGTGTTTAAAATCCCCAGAAGGAGCAAGAGAAAGGATGTTGAGGGTCAAAGCAAATTTGCAGGGAAGAAAGTTTAAGAACGCAAGGCAGGTAATGGAGTGTTAGAAAACTGTGCAGAAGGTAAAGTAAAATTATACAGAAGATATGGAAAAACTAACAAAAAAGAGAAAAAGGGGGGTGGATAGGAGGGAGAAAAAAGTGCAGGGCAAAAAAGTTGCCATTCTATCTTTTTCCAGTGCTTTAGCGTTTCTGTATAATCTTACACAAAGACTGCTGCTTTAAGTTGTGTCTCATTCAGTGACTGTTGAAGCAAACCTGAAATTAATTGTATTTGGCCAACATCAAACACTGCATTCATAAAGGCTGTCCTCCCTTTTTCAAACAGTTCCACATGACTTTGTGCCCTTGAATTGGATACCTTGGTGTGCTGTCTACATTAGTAATACAGACATCTGAAAGAGGTTGCACACTTAACATCTGAGATTTTAGCACAGCCTTGAATTACACCGACTTGAGATGTTGCACAAGGCTCTCGCCAGTGTTACTGTTAGTATCCTTTTGTAGTGTGAGAATTAGTGTATGATGAAGACTATGTGAACAAAAGATTCATGTGGCTCAGCTACAACATCTTGTGTGCCACCATGACCCTGGACTTTTTTAATGTGCGTAGCAAGTTGGAGACCAGCAAGCTGCATCTCCTGTGAAGTATAGCGAAGTGTACTGAAAGGCAGCAGGCTTAGGAAAAGAATGATATACAGCCCTTGGCTGAAGTAAGCAATTTGGATGTCAGATAAGTCTTTAATCAAGGAGGCACGTAAGGAGTGAAGTGTGCTTATTTCCAGAGATATATTCTTTTCTAACAAAGAAGAAATACTGGAATATTCCAGTATTTGAAATACTGGAGTCCTTGCTGTGGATCTTTGCCAAAAAGCTTACTGAATGAAAATAAGCATATCTGTAAAACTGGCATTGTACAGAAATATTTTGGCTGAGTGTAACTTAAAAAAATTTAATAATATGCTAGAAATAGTACTAAGTTATACCCTACAGCCAATCTTCATAATTTCAAAAGTGAATTGAAACCAAATGCTTTCTGCAACCTCTAGCCATGTTTGTGGAATACAATTTTTAAATTGCAATTGGTAGCAAAGGAAAATTTTTTCTATTCTGTTTTTAACCATGTGATTTATAAACCAGGTCATTTGTAAAGGTTTTATTGTTTTATTAATTCTGTGATTATGGCTTGATGATTGGAAGGTTTAGACCCTAGTAATACTCTGCACAGTCAGTTTGCTTTCTGATCAAATGCAGGATTATTGTTGAACAGTCCTATAAACTAAAATATTGAGAAAGGATTTTTGTAACAACAAGGTAGTGAGGAATAACATAGGAGAATGTGGGAGTACTGAAACAAAATAAAATGACACCACTTAGTATGGCAGAACTATGAAGTTATGGATGTGCCATGACTTTAAAGAAGCAGATGTGCAGTACTTACCATGTGGTATCCTCCACATTGATGGCTGTAGGGTATACATTCTAGTTGTGTTTTCATTCTTTTATGTAGTTATAATTATGCCAAGTTAAAATGAGTTAATGTTGTATAGATTTTACAGATTTGCATACTAAACTAAAATTCACTTCTTTCTGTTCTAATTGTGTGAAGAAGGTTGAGTTTCCACATCTGCAGACAAAGTGAGTTGGAGAAAGAAGTGGAATAGTAAAAGGAGGGATGGAATATAACCAATGTTGTCTTTTGACTGTATAACATTATGTGGTTCAACATCTACTTTTTGGGAAAGTTCTGGTATGATTTTATCAAGTAAGCATCCAGATGTGGCCTAAAAACATCCCCTTCACATCAAACATCAGTGTTCTTTTCCTGGGGTGTCTTCAAGAATGTATCAAACTTGATGCTTAACCATAGAGAAATACTAAGAATATCAGAAGTACTGTACAGGTTTCTAACATTAAGGAAGTTGAGACTTAAAAATGTTGGTATGAATAGCTATGAAGTTTGTAGAAGGTAGGGACTTTTCAGTAGCTTTTGCATCATAGTGTTAAGGAAGTGGGGATTTTGTTGCATTTGATCAAGGGGATTTCTCAGTACTTACTAGAATGAGAAAGTAAATTGTGCAGTTTTCTCATGGAAATATTAATGAGTTAGAAAATGACACTGAAAAATTTCAAACTGTTATAGTGCCTTATTTAACCGCAGAGGAATGCAGCAATGCATGGGCCACATGTTGATATATTCTGCTGATGTCCTTTCCCTGGAGATTGAGAAAGAAATTAGCTTCACTAAAATTAAGAGCAAAACATTGAGCATAAGGTGGAAAAGTAATATGGAATTGTTGGGGTAGAGGGTTGTTTATTTTAGCTGCTTATTATTGTTCCATGAATAGCAAGCTGGCAAAGAATATACACCAATGAAGCTAGCAAATAAAAGGGATAAAGAGTTCATTGATAGTAACAATGAAAGACTGTGTCAATACAGAGCAATGACCCTTGTGCTGCAAAATCTTTGGCACCGGACTCTGTATTCCCTTGTGGTCTTTTCTTGTGGCTTCTTTAGAAGGCATTATGGCAAGTGGCCAGCATTAGCTCCATCTGCCCCTGCAAACAGCTTCTCCTCTGTGCCGGCTTGCCCTGTGTTTTGCCAAATGAAATTCTTCTGCAGAAATTTGGGAAAAAAACGATGAAGAGGAGAATTGGTTTTTTTCTCCTCAGAAGAGGAGAATTTTTTCTTTTTTTTTCTTTAACTTTTCTGATTGTCATAGAAAAAAAAATCCACAAATGAATACAGCTGAGAAGTCAAGAATAATAATGTATGTGAATAATTTCATTCAATAGACCTCTAAAAGCAGAAGTGCCCTGGTCATTATTACATGCGGTGGTATAGGCTGTGAATCATGTGTGGTAGGAAAGACTCTAGTATTGAAAGCCATTTGAAACCGAAGGTGGCAGAAGTGGTATCATCTAACTATGCAGATTTTTGTGTGTGTTTAAAAGGCATGTTAACATGAATTTTAAATTGCTTTCTAACTACAGGTGATACACGCATGCGTTATGGTGGTGATGTTTTATTAAGTTGGGGTTACCTCTTCTGGCAGCAAACCCCAGAATTCCTTTCATATACAGTTGAGGGAATTAACTGCAGTAATGCGGTATGTGCCAGCATCCCCATGCTCGGCATTGCCCTTTTGGGCTAATGTGCAAGTCCTTTACAGGTCCCCTTGTTTGTGCTGGCCTGCCATCGTATACATTATGGAACTGGAAGATTTTCTGTATGTGACAGTTACCTACAGCCGTTGCTTTTCATTTATTTTTCATTTTAAAGGAGTAGTGAGTGATGAAGAGTGAAAAAGAGGCAAAAAAAATGTGAAGAAAATGGGGATTGGTGCTGTTTTCTGAATTGATACCAACAGCTGTGGAGCTGAGATTTTTAATGAGAAAGTCCTTAAGACACAAAGAAATCTGTAACGTAGTGATATACACAATCTTGTATGATCTTTTAACTGCTTAATCATTCATACTGCCTAACTATAACTGTACTGCCAGCTGCTGTGTTTACAGTTTGTGATGTGGAAAAAGATGTCCCACTGTGACATGTTCTAGTTACAATCAAATTGACTGTAGCAAACACAGAAGCTGTTGAAGTTCAGTGCTTCTCAGTGGGATGTTCTTGTTCCTCCAGGTTATTTCTGGCTATTGATATAGCTTTGCCTCTGTGAAGCTTGTTCTTATATAAAATAACAAAACCAAGGCAGTTCCCAGGTCATCTTCACAGCAAAGAAGTGTGTTGTGAAGTGTGTTTTTAAGGAGACATGTATCTCAAGTATTTTTCTGGCTAAATATCGTTTTACAGATTTGTGTCTGAAATACTGAAAGCCTCTTTTCCCTTGTATGAATTTTTAAGTGTTTCCTTGCTTCTGTCATTTGGTGCAGTAAGAATGCTGCAAATCATGCTCGTAGCTGCTGTTTCACAATAATAATGTCTCCATTATAAATCTACTTTTTCAAGTGTTTAGATAACTAAAAAAAAATGTTTATGAGAGTTGCTTAAGAAATAAATCAAGAAAATAAATTTACTTGTAAAGCAATTACTAAAAACCACAACAGTAACTCATTTTCAGGTACTGAGGAATACAAGTCAATGAACTAGATAAATGGTTCTCTGTATTTTAACATGCTGTTTTGTCAAGTGCTCTGGCAATATTGTGCATTTTCTACTGTGTTTTATTGACATATTACAGCTCCTTAATGCTCTGTTTTGTTGTGTAGTTTGGGTTTTAATAAACCTGTATGTCTGTGCATGACTAAATGAAATAACTCCTCCAGCATGGCACTACAATGCATCTAGTCATACCTGGTAGTGGAATCAAGCTGCCCAAGGGTTTGAAACACCGAAGGAGACTGTACGTGTTTTCCTTTCCAGTCTTCAACTGTCCTGAAATTCAGCTGACTGAAGAATGGCCTCTAATATCCTGTCAGCTCAGACATCACCCCTTTGCTTCTGCTGTCTTTGAAGCTGTACAGTAATAACTAGCTTTGTGTCAGATCACCAAATATGCTGCTGTTCCTATTTTAGCCGGAGCGTTTGTTGTTTGAAGTCCCATTTACTGCATTCCAGCTAGCACTCAGGAGTTCATTTGGACAAGTTTAATCTTCTCACTAGGTTTCAAGTGCTGTTTTTCTTTATTAACCCAGTGAATAATACTAAGCTTTTCCAGGATGATTGACAACAGTAAGGAAAAGTGTTGCTTATTGGAACTCCATTTGCTAATTAAGTCATCTTTGTAAGTAAACAAGTGGAAAGACTTTAGCTTTGATGTATTTGCTGAGAACAATTTCTTGCAGGCTATTACTAGGGTAAAGATATGAACCTTTGCAAGTACATAAAGTTTCTGCTTTTGAAGCTTGTTTGACTCCCACCAAAAGCTTGGGCCTTCTTCTATCAATCCAGCCATCAGACTGGCAATAACAAACAAACAGCAACCTTCCTACACCGAACAAAAAAATTTCCTTGTGCTTGCTGACTTGTAGAAATCTTGTCGAGTTTCCTTATCTGTAGAGCTTGATCCTTATTGTGAAGGGCTGTGCCAAAACTAGTATACTTGTTCTTTAGTCTGTCAGGTAATAGCATCTATCGTTTCATCACTTTATTGCAATGTATTGTTCTCTCCTCCTCCTCAAGGCTCCATATGAGAATTTGTTTTATGATCTGTTTAACAAATCTAGGACAAGAAAGTTGTTCTAGAACAATTCTAGTAACACAGAGGGACTGCATCATGTTTTTATCATCCTATATACAGTATGTAAGGCCCTATCTGAAGCCTAAAATAATAAATTACAGTTTAGATGAAATCCTCCCTTTTAGCAGTTTAAAACAAAGTGATTCTTAAACAAAACTGACTTCTAGGATAGAGTTTTCTTCCATATTTTATTGGGTAAATATGTGTTAAGCAGATGGATAAAAAATGTAGAACATCAGGAAGAGATACAATAGAGTAACATGTTTCCTGATTCCTCTGTGACTTTCCTGAATGGATGACGATTTTTATTGTTCTTGCATTAGCATTATAATACTGATGGTTGGTATTACATATATCCGTAGTTAATACTGCTGTTATATTACTTTCTTGTGGTTAAGCTGCAATTATCCTTTTATTGTTTCCGGTCACACTGTGGTATGCTTCTTTTAGTACTTCCTCTGTTGAAGCTCCACAGAAAAAAATCTTGCTGGCCAGTTGACTTGCTTCAGCCTTTAACTAAAACAGGGAATTCTGTCCCAGTTACCTCCTTCCACTGACTGTTAGTGTGTAGATGCCTTCTTTTGACTGTATGCCTCACTGCAAAACTGAACTGAACCCTCCTTTGGAATTGGGGGAAAACAGGGAACAAAAGGTGCAGGTGAACACTGTTAGAAAATAAATGCTAACAGAATTGTTGGTTAGAAATTCACCCCTTGGCAACTGAGGAATAATAGGGTGCCTTGCATATGATAAAAAGTTGATTTGTTTGGTGTGGTGATTTACCTTCCTACATCTGGAAGGAGCAGGATGTATTGAGGGCTCTCAGGGACATTACAATTCTGGGACATACAGTGATAAATGACATCTTGTAAAGCTGGACAAGGTCTCTGCTCCATCTGTCTGCTCTTATAATTTTTCCTTTTTATCCAGAGAAGGTAAGATCCTAGTGATACCACTTGCTTCCTCTTAATTGAAGAGGCAGTTGCTCTTAAATCTGATTTAATTCAGTTTTGAATCTTTTTATCTCTTAAAGGAGGCCTGCTTATTGCATAACTAGTCGGTTTTGGGACTAGATGAATTTTGTGGTCAAGTAATGTGATGATGCTTCTAAGAAAGAAATTGATGAATATAACTAATGGCAGTGCTTGGTCCAGTGTTGGTGGTTCAACTGTGATGTTGAGCTTTGAATTGTTACAGAGTAACTTCTGTACAGCCTCTAGAAGCTGTCCAAGTAAGTTGGAATTTTCTGTAGAATATTTTTTATATTTTTCAGGTAAAATTAACTTTGTACAGAACCTGTAAATTAGTGTCACAGGAAGCATCTGACCCTGTAACTTCATTTTATTCCTTGCTACACTGATCACCTTAACCTTACTGTCACAGAATTGGAGAATATGGTATAATACAGTGTCTTCTAATACTTTCAAGCTATTAGAATATTAGACATAGAAGCTTCCAAATGTTGTAATTCTGGATGATTTTGTCAAGTTATCTTATGAGCTCTGTAATTCTTACTTATATTTTTCATACCCATTATTTATTAGGTTAAACGTGCCTCCTTCAGGTTCAAAACATAAAAGCGTTAGCACTGTCTGATTTGCTGACACAGTGAAAGAGGGATCAGCATCTGTGTGTGACTAATCCAGGATATAAAATGGAGACTCCACCTTGGATATTTTTATCATTTGTTTCCCTTTCCCTTGACATTTGTTCCACTGAGTCCTGCACATGTTGAAGAGTGATAGGGGAGAGCCCACGCGTCCTCATTTCCTTTCACATTCACAGAGATGCTGGTCATTGTGGACAGCTATTACATTGTCCAGAGGAAATAAATCTGTATTCCTTTTAGTGAGAGAGAATTTTTACATTTCAGTGTACTTGCAATATAGAATATTTTTCATTCAATTACCTTAAGGCCATATTATTTTTTACATCGGTTGGTATGCAGCAATTTCATAGAAGGGTTTAGTACCCAGGGTAGTAACTTGATGGAAGAGCCAACAATGAAACTGTTTCTTTCCTTTAAACTGAAAGCATCCTGCTGTGAACAAATTAAAGTTTGTCTTTCTAACAGCTGTAGAGCAATCAGTTACTTGGATACCAGAGATGCTGCTGTATTTGCATAAAATGGAGTAGTTCATCTTCTGAAGATCTATTTTGTTTTCATCTACACAGAGTTTAGCATCTAATTTGGTAATGCATTTAATAATATAGTCTTCATTTACAGCACAGTAGGAAATGTTCATTAAGGATGCAGTAATTCTGGGGAGCATTCTTTCCTGTTTTACGTGCTTTTAATCAAAAAGATACAGATTTTGTTTACCTAATTCTTTATAACCTAGTTATTTATCAGACAAACACTTTACTAATACAAAAGAAAATCTGTTCAGGTCTATTGCCTAAAGACTGCTGGTTCTCTTGTTGGACTGATTTACTCTGCAGCTGCGTGTAAAAATACGAAAGCAGCAGGCACTGAGTAAATACAGTGGTAGGACAAAATCCTGGTAGAGATTCTGTCACTTGATTGTGGTTACCTTTAATTGAAAAATAAAGAAATTAGTCATCTTATTGTGTGGATTCTTGGAGATCTTTGAAAGATTTTTCAACCCATACTTCATTTAGGATAGTGGGTGGTTCTTACTGTTTGAGATTGCTCAAGTTTAAATCACACTTTGTGTGTGCGTGTCTTGATTTAGAGCATTAGGCCAATTTGTTTATTTATATGCTGGGTTTTATTGCTGCCGGGAAAAACGTAAGCCTTCTAATTTTGTGTCCACCATTGAGCAAATGAGTGTTTATGGCTTTACAGTAAGAGAAGGTTAAGGAAATCATAGACTTGCAGAATATCTGAGGTGGGGAGGGACCTCTGAATGTCATCTCGTTCAACTCCCCTGCTCAAGCAGGGCCACCCAGAGCTGGTTGTCCCAGACCGTGTCCAGACGTTTTTTGAGTGTTCCCAAGAAAGGAGACAGATGCATGATGCTTTTAGAAAGAATTTATGACTTGGCTTTTGTTCCTAATTTATCTTTACTGTGACCTTTGATTAGATTTAGCAGATATCAGAATCCTAATTGCCAATTTTCGCAGCTTCAGAATAGATACTATAGATACATCCTCTATGATACAGAGAATTGTTGCTGTTTTCCTGGGCTTATCTGGGCTGGTAGTGGCTTTAAGTATTGACTGAGTTCATTCATTATCACATTCATCTCTGCATTTGCCAATAGTACGCCCAAAAAAGAAAATAATAGTTTCATGTGGTTCCCCTGATATTCTGTATTAGTGATGTTATTTATTATTTTTGTTGGAATGTGTACCATTCTAATGAAATTTTATGCTATGAAGTTTGGGTTGCTTTGACATTTCTTTGATCCAGAGGTCCACTCTGTGTAATTCAAGTGAGAACAGTGCTCATAATCCATGGATAACATGATTGATTGCCAAACACTTGTGTTTATTTTTTCTCACTTTAATTTCTTTTTATACAGCTTTTAGGTAACACTGTATAGTGTTTTAAAGTATTATAATAGTTAAAATGTATTATTTTGATACTGTTCATGTTCATGAAAGGAACTGTCATGAGCTTTATTTTAATCTGCAAGCTAATCTTCCCTATTTTAAACATCTACTTACATATGCAATTTGCCACTAGTCATTTATTTCTTCTGCTAATTTCATTTTTTTCAGGAATTATAACAGTTCTTCAGTTGTTACCATATTACCTTTATTAGTGTTTGAAATAGAGTATCAGTGGTTTTCATAGGTTTCTGGAATATCTCTGTTACTTTGCTTTTGAAATGGTAAGGGGGATTTTTGAATGAAGTTACTGTCTAAAAATGTACTAGGAAGGAAACTCCATAAAGAGAAAAAATGATTCATGCAGAAATGCATGAAGCCTTGTTCCAGTGAACTCGTAATGCAGTAATTCTGATTTTCTTCTTTCCCCTCTCCCTTGTTCTTGAATTCTAGATTTATCCATGGCAGTGCAAAAATTTTCCCAGTCTTTACAAGATTTCCAGTTTGAATGTATTGGAGATGCTGAAACTGATGATGAAATTAATATTGGTAAGTACCTTCTGTGCTCTGGTTGCAGTAACGTATTGTTTCTTATATATTGCATATAATATCACAAATATAGTGGGGCAGTTCACAGGTTTTGATTTGGTTTTGAGTTTTTTAATGGAGCTTGTAACAAAAATAGAAAAACTTCAGTAAGTAGATGTCATACAAGACTTTAAAAATACATGTCAAAAAATATATCTTTATGACATAACTTGGTAGAGGAAAAGTATTCAGCAGTAGTCCATCAACTGATTCAACTGTGAATCTTCTAAATTCTGCTCTTGTGTTTCATTTGCAGCCAGTTTTCAGTGAGATACAAAAAGGTACATGAGTTTCCTATGAAATAACATAGATCTGCAAAAATCACTGAAGTGCCTAGTAAGACACAGGAAGTATTTAAGGGTCTAAAACACATTAGTATGTTCTTTACAACTTGTGCATTCCTAAGTATATAGTTGCGTGAACTTTTGGCACAGAAATTTACTAGCTGCTTAATGTTCTGCCGCTGTGCACACACAGAACTTCTGCATTTGCAGAACTGAACAGCTCAGCTTGCCTTGAGTGTAAGTCTCTAATATCATCGAAATATTCTTCCCTCAGCAGACTATTCCTGGAAACATTTCCAGGATTCAGAAATTCAGCCTCCCTTTCCTGCAAAGCATTGCTGTAGTTGCAGTGATGCATTAGGGCAGTAGCACAGCAGCTGGAGTGCTGTAGCTCCTGTTGGTGAGAAACTTGGATTATAGTCCGTCTTCTGAATGGCTAAATTCAGTGTCATGAGTCTTACATACCACATGACCACCATGTCTCTCCCAAAACATCTGAGAGGAAGGAAGACAGTTTTTGAAGAGTAGTAGTTCCTAAAAATAAGTAATTTGGCAGTACAAGAGAGAACAAAGGACTTGTTAGTATTATTTAAAAAGACCTGCATAAGGCAGAGAGGAAACTCAGATTTAGTTTCTTCCAAGTATATCTCTTATTATAACCTATTTTCAAGTCTCTTCTCCCTTCAGTATGTACCTTTTCCTGAGTTATAAATCATAGACCAAAAGCCTGAGCTGCTAGCTTTCACTGGCACGGTTTGCCCCATTCTCACTCCACAACGCTGTGATAGTCAGGAGACTGTGATCAAAGGTGGTTGGAGTTTGGTCACTGTCTTCCATTAACATTTAGCAGAGGGGTGGGAGGGGACATTTACTGGCATACAGAAGTAAGGGAGTGAAACCAGTCTGAGCTGCTGCTGCTCAGACATAAAACTATACATTCTTCAGGTGTATTCAGCTTGGAAAGAGACAAAAAATGAATGGGTTGTGTGCACTCTTTGGCATTCTGCATTTTATTTCTTGGCTGTTAAAGTTAGCTTGTACATATTTTATGCATTTAAACTAAATCTGTGCTATCTCAGTGAAATGTCTTGCATTTGATTAGTAACTTTTTTTAAAGATCCAAGGTTTTGCATTTAAAATGAGGTGACTGGGGACAAAGACAACTTTCATTTTACTTGCAACCTAAATGTAGTAAAGAAAAGACATTTTATTGTTTGGACATTAAGCAGGCATTTAAATCTACTTAGGAAAAAACAGAGTTCTTGAAGCTTGACAGCTGATTTATTTCATTTGGAGCTTCAAAGAAGGGATTTCTAGCTTCTAAAGCACGCATTGCCTGATGGATTGTCATGTACATCAAAGAAGCTTGTAAGAGTAAAAGGTAAACTGACAGGAATCAAATTCAAGTCTAACAGCTTGAATGATACTGTGTGCTTCTATATGGTAAGGCTCAATTTTTGATCTTCTTAGAGCAGTGACCTAGAATTTATCCATATCTTTAACATGCCCTAGCAAGCTGAATGTTTGCTTATCATCAAAGACAGCTTTATATAGATGAATCCTGCTCTCTATGCAGTGATACTCTGACTTGATAAGTTTTGTACAAAACCACTGTATGCGAACGATCTTCATTCAGGAACCATATTCTGAAGATTTTAAAATACATTTTTATTTTAAGCTTAGCAAGAGAAATCTACCCTAATCCACCTTAGCTTTTGGAAATTCACTCTGAATAGTTTAAACTTTTTTCAAAATTGAAATTTAAATTATTTGGGGGGGGAATTTTTATTTATTTATTTTTTCTTACCAATAATAAGTATTTGGAACTGACAGCTCTATGAACATTTTTTGAAGCAGTACTAGAGTTGAAGGTCGTGTTCAGTAGCTATGTACAACGTAATTATTTTTTGCCTTTCTTGTCAACGTGAGCTCTACTAACAGCATTCAGTTCTATTTGCATTTCCTGTAACCTGTGCCTTTTTAGATGCTCTCTTTATAACAACTCACTTATTCCAACACACCCATTACACAAAATACATGAGAAGTCGTTTCCGTTAAGCTCCGTGACATACTCAAGCAGAATTATGATGGTGTTCTTGTGATTTATTTTTTTGTTTTCTTTTAATTCCTTTTATTTTTTAATTTATTTTTATTTACAAATATTTATTTTTCTCATAGAAGTGGTGTTCTTTGATGAAAAATCTGTATGTCTTTTTGTGGCTGTTTAATGCATTTTAGCTAATCTTTGCATGTGGTTGCAAGTTACCCAAATTCATTTACATAGCCACTTTCAGATATAACATGCCCAGTTCAGAGTAAGACATTTTTTTCATGGTTTGTAAGCTATTCCCCTTGCTTTCTTAAAAAGCAGAGTGTCTTGTTCCTCAGATAATCCACAACTTCATTTCTTTTTCTAAACTTTGAAAATCAAAGGATTCATGCTTCAAAAGCTTTTTTAGATTTTCAGATATATGCCAGCAAATTGGGTTTGGGAAACAGTGTTCCCCAGCTGTACTAGCTGCTCTCATTAAAAAATAAGCAGCTAGTAACAATTGTCAATGTTGTCTCTTCCTCTGTTTTGAAATGCATGTGACACCATGTGATCCGCAGCAATGCAAGGGCCATAATATTTGGTAGGGCCATGCTAATTGATCTTTCAGCATGGATATTAGCTCAAATTGCATGTGATTCAGCCAAGCTGTGATTTCTTTGTGCAGTTGAAAAGTTATGCAGAAAGTGGCATCTTCAAAGCAAAATTAAGATGGGTGACTAAAAAGGCATAGCATTGAAGGTTTGATGTATCTTACCCTTACTCTGAGAGAGCATTGAGTTGCTTCCCCCATCTTACTAACAACTGTGCTTTCCTCAGTCTGAGATAGCCAAGACATGACAACACTGCCATTGACTTTATTGGACATACCACCTTGTGCACAGTTACTGTCACCCTCCTTTGTAGTTAATATTTTGCACAAAGATTAAATACTTTCTATTGATAATGAATGAATGTAAAGGAGGTCAGTCATTTGACATCCTTAGTGAGAGTTTTGTTTAAAATAGATGCATTATTTTTACATATTTCGAACCTTAATGGTAACAAAATGTTACATAGATGGGGTAGGTGCAAAAACATTTTTTAATGAACAAGTGTCTTTTTCCTCAGTAAACACTGAGCAGGCATACATTTTGCAAGGACAACGTCTGCCCAGCTCCTCCTTTCCTAGTATTATCCAGCTTCTGTCACCTGATTCCAGCAATCTCCCTGGATTTATCCTCTTTTCTTTTGCATTATCTGGTTTCTGGCTGATAGAGATGAAAGCAATAAACGTTATTACTTAACTGAATGGAATCCTTTCTTCTTTCTTTAACAAGTTCTTGTCTCTTTTGTATTATGGCTAATTAGAGATCAGTGAGTTTTAATATCAGCAGTGTAAGACCACACTCTTCAGAATTCAAAGAAAACAAACCAACCAAATACATTCTGATATTCTGGCATTTTTACTTTAGTATCTGTTTCTTATTAGTGTGCTCTATTTAGGAAAAAGCTCTGAAAGGCATGTGTATTTCACTCTGTCACTACGGGGTTTGGATTTATTTTTTTTTCCCTAAAGAGAATTATATTATGACAGATGTTCCGGGTTGCATCAGATGCTTGATTTAGGAATGCAATAAGATTATTATGATCTATGAAATCATTATCAATTGAGCCACAAGAAATAGATCAGAAGTTCTAAAATTGTGGTACCTTTGCTTGTGGGAACTAACTGCTTCTCTTGCTGCTAGCAGTTGTGGCTCATGTGATCTTTGCTGACTCACATCTCAAGTCGTTCAAGGGATTATTAAAATATCTAGCAACCAGCCATCTACAGAGCTGTTAACTCATACCAGGCAATCATGTTGTATACAGCAGTTAGTTTCGAGTCGAACTTCTGATTTGAAAAATCAACTAAAATGTACTGGGGAGACAGAACTTTAAAAAAAACCCACACAAACACAACAAACAAAACAAACAAAAAAGATGACCCCTAAAAAACCCAAACAAACCCTCTTCCCCCCTAAAGAATCCATCACCAAAATAAAAGAAAGGTAAGCCTTTAATAGTAGTTGTTTGTTAGAGTCCTCTGCTTTGTTCATAAAGCTCTCTTGTTTGAGTTGAACAATGACGCCAGAAGCTCAGTTGTCTTTATTGCTTGTACTGGGCATCCACATGCACAGTGCTTCTGAGCTAGCAGCTGCTCTACCCTCTTGAAGAGCCTCTCAGAGGGCAAGCATCCTGTCATTCAAAGCAGCAAATAGATCTGTCTTGGGAAATTTGTGTATAAAACTACACAAATAAAAGAAAAAATAAGTAAGGTTCTCTTCCCACCCAATGATGTAAGAGGTTAATTGGCATTAAAGAGATGTTAAATTCCTTTTTTTTTTTAATGTTACAAACTGTGTATGCAATGCTCTGTTAAAATGAAGAAGAAAAGAAACAAAAACGATTTATGGCTTTATGCCTGACTGAAGTATGTCAAGGCAAATCTTCACAAATCAATCTGTATGTAGACACTGCAGTCTCCAAGTTAGGAGACTCTTGGAGCCATTTGGAACCTAACCAAGAGCCTCAGAAAGTAGCTGTTAGGCTAGTCATGATTTCAAGCCACTGTATCTCTATTGTTTGTAGTGCACAGTGTTTTTTAAAATATGCCTGGCTGTTTTGGAATTATAAATTAAATGCTAGAGCCTTTTACAGTCTGAATCACTTGGATATCTTACAGGTCATCTCCTTAATTACTTGAGGTTAGCTTTGATGTTCAAGGAAGTTGTTTTTAGGTTTAATATTCTACCTATTTTGGATCGAATTCTCATTTGTAACCAGGTTTCTGAATGGAATTACCAAATACCAAATAGATCTAACTTGAATTCCAGTGGCTCAGGTCTCGTACTGCCTCATCCAAACCAAGCAAAAAGGAGGATCTTGACACCACCTTGAGGGTGTAATTCTGGGGTGGATTTTTTTTTAGCATAGGCAACATCCCAATAACTTTGTAGTGCTTGAGTTTGTTGACCTTGTGGAACATGTTAGAGGCAAGCATATTTACCAAAGGCGTTTTTTTTGGATGGGTGGGGAATGGTTGAGTCCTGAATTAGCATAGAAAGCTATTTGCAACTGAGAGTGAATTTGCATAGAAAGATTGTGTTCTGTTTTTCCACAGTAATTACCTGCCTATATTTGCCAGCTGCTTTTCCTCCTGTAGGAAGAATGAATTTTAAGATTAACTTTTTAGATGACCTTCAAAGCAACTTTGCATAAGCTGCTTGTAAGATCTGAATCTTTGGTATTCCTGTTGGAATAATTTTATCTACAGAAGTTAAACAGTAACAAATTATGGGAGTAACTCAGCACCATCAGGGTGTGAAATGCCTAAAGTATTTGTTTAAAATCTGTTAAATCTGTACCTAGCATTGTTTTTTTTAATTCCTGTTGCATATTTAAACAAAAGCCACCTGTTTCCGGAGCACTATTGTATCTTGACTGCAAGAAATGAGTGATTTTATGCTGGTGCTAGGATCTCATGGAGGCTTCAGAACAGCGTCTGCACCAGAAAGAGAAGGTTGGTATTCTGTTGGTCCAGCCCAGAGCCATTGTCCTTGCTGTGGAAGGTCAAATGAGGCTGACAAAGCAGGAAATACAGTGATGTTGCAATAGACTTTTATCAGTGCAGGAGGGAAAGGTTGAATACGATCAACAACACAGACCTAGTTTTTCTTCTCCAAGATACATATCAGAAGGTTGTTAGAATTTGCATGTTTCATTCCCTGTTTACCTTAAGATGCTTATTCAAATAAAAAAAAATCAGATTGGGGTGGCCGATGCAGCTACTGTCTGTCTTACCCTCCTTCCGTGGCAGGAGTAGCTGGAAGTAAAGTAAGAGATCTCCTGAGTCACTTCAGTTTACAACCTGGTGTTCTACAGGAGTCCAAAATTCACGCTAGTTAATTTTATTGGACTGCAAAGTTTGGTGTCTCAGACGCCACTTGCCTTGGAGCAAATACTGTTTACAGGAAGTAATTGAGACAGGCAGTAGACAGCAATAGCTTTGGTTTGACCTGGTGCATTCTGGTTAGGAGAGTAAATGAGTCAACATTTGATCTGAACAGCTGAGTAGACGAGAAAGCAAGTCCATGCCACTCATGGATGAAGGTGAAGTATCTGTTTTGTCCATCATTACTAGTTTGATCTTTTGGACTCTTGTAGATCATAGAATCGTAGAATGGCTTGGGCCGGAAAGAACCTTAAGTTCATCTAGTTCCAATGTCCCTGCTGTGGGCAGGGACGCTTCCCAGTAGATGAGTTTGCTCAGGACCCTGTCCAGCCTAGCCTAGATGCATTCTAGTTTATTGTTCTCATTCTATGACTTCAACATACCTCTTCTTCCCTCCTTTATCACTTAGCTTTGTTGTTTCTAGAGTTGGGTATCTCAGTGGAAGTATGAATGCCTGTGGGGAGACGGTCTGAGGACTAGAGAATTGTCTTACAGAGTTGGTTTGAAAATAACTGATATGTACTGTTGCTGCATATCATACACTTCTGGTAAAAAGGCGTAACATTTTAGAGCTGTCAAGTTAGTATATCTCCTGGGCAACAGGCACTTGTTTTCAGAAACAGGTAGTGGTTTGATCAGCTCAGCTTTGAGATATTCATCTGCAGGTTTGAGCAAATAAGATGAAGGATTTGTACTTTCTAAAATCAAAATCCTTAGTAGAGATTAGAGTTTTAAGCACAGGAAGTCCTTGATCCCTTTGTAGGCCTAAATTCAACAAAGCAATTGTGGCAAACCTAACATTTGTTTAAGTATTTGGTGATATTTTTCCTAATTAAAATGTTTCACCATTCACATAATAAATGCACTAAATTTTACAAATCAGATAAACACTATTAATGACTTTCAGCTGTATTCTGCACACATTGCTTTTACTTCTGCTAATTCAGCACCTGCAAAGAGCCACACACAAATAAGGTTTGTACAGCTGGAAAGATTGAAATATCAGGCTTTTTTCCTTTCATTTAAAATATGAATGTGCCTCTGAAGAATTGTGGATTGGCAAGCGTGGAATGTAGTCATAATTCTAACTCCTTTGTTTATGGAATGCTAGCATTGAATATTACTTTTGCAGCTTAACCACTGGGCAACATACAATATGTTATTTCCCACATTGTCTTGTTATTCAGCTGTTCAAAAAACTTGAGCATCAAGTAGCCATTGTTTCCTCAGAATGAAAGATTTGTATTAGTAGTCAATTTATATCATGATTCTTTCTAGTAGGGTTAGGTATCAGTTAACTCCTGAGAAGTCTGATCTGTCCAAGTCAAAGATTAACAGTTAATTTAGTTAAGGTAAAGATTAATTGGATTAAGTGGACTTTCACAGTATAGGAAGTTATGCTGTTAGTTTCAATGGGCACCAATTCAAGCTCCTGGGGTGTCAAAGTAGGTCTCCAGAAGCACTTCAAGATCACTTTGTACCCATTGGACAGAAGATCATGTATTGAATAATGTTCCCCACACCCTACTGAGCTATGCAGCTATGGAGCTCAGCCCCAGGGTTGCTGGTCATTCTAGCTCCATCAGAAGCCGATTTCTGTTCAGTGAATATGATAATTTTAAACCCTATTTTGCAGTGGCATGGAGATGCAGTATTTCTTAATGATCACTTGTCTAGAAAAGGTACCTCTTTATTCTGTGAGAACATGGTGAAAATAAAAGATTTTTTTGTAACTAGTCCCAAAAGCCTCCATTCCTTCACAGAAGTATAAAGGCAGGGGAGAGACAAGAAAAGTGATGTACTCATTTGTGGAGGTTTTGATATAGTGCTCTGTGAGAGAAAGTGATTGCCAGGGTGATCCATTCAATCCCATATTCCTAATAAAACAGAAGAAATTGCTAGAAGATTTAAAATGTTTCTGCTGTCATTTTGTGGTGCCGCATTTTGGGAGAGGTGCGATAGAGTAATGGAAGTCTAGAGTGGGCTTTTTCTGCTGCAGCTCTGCTAGTGTTGTATTGAAAAGCTTGGGCTGAAGAACTTGTGCTGCAGAAGGTAGGTAAATTTCCATACTGAATTATATATTTTCAAAATATTCTCTGCTTTTATAATCGGAGCAGAACAGGGTAATTCTGACACAGGGTTGATACATTGCAGGTGTTTTTTCAGTAAACTGTTAAAAGTACGGTGGACGTATTTGAAAAATTGTTTGCTGTAGGTTTATTTTGTTTTTACTAATATACGGTGGGATAGACAGCCATTATAAACCTTAAAAGTCTTTCAGGACTCTAGGAAATGTTCTGCCCTTGTTTGATCCATTTAGAATTTTCTACTTGTCTTTGCTTTGTGAGGTTCTGCATGAAGAGGTCGTGGCAATTTGCTGGTATTAAGTCAAGTAATTGGATTTATTTAAATTGTGTAACATTGCATGTCTTAAGGTTATCTCTCCAAGTATTGTGTTTGACAAGTGCTGATGGCAAATCTGGAAATTCTAGATAACCTGACTTTCTTGCAAGCCTTAGTCTGTATAAACATGTAGCTTTTTTTGTAGATTTTTGTTGAAAAGAAGTAGACTGGAAAGTGCAAATGTCTTGGCTGAAAGTATTGTTTTAACATTTGTACAAGGCTTATATTTGTTTTTTTAAATATTTGTGACACAATAGCTACTTTGTATACCAAAGAATTCTTGAGTATGATACTGTTTGTAACTGGATTTAGATACCTATGCTGGCAAAGGTTTGCTTCAATAAAGTTCTATAACAGGGAAGAGGATTTTTACTCATGTGAGTGGCCCTACATTGCATGCTTTACATTAAGACGGTTTAGAAAAAAACCTTCATAAAATACCTTGCTGTATCTGCTCATTAACTTTTGCAAGATTAAAATACTTTGGGGTTAAAATTCCAGTTGCCTGATACAATATGTACATACTATATTGTACTTGGAAGCATGTCTTGTAAAGCTTTGGGCTCTGATTAAGCTCAGATTTTGATTTGCTGCTTACATGGTTTACATATTGGTCTCTGCTTTGAGGCACGTGTATACTCAGGCAGGAGGTTCCATTATTACTGTGGAACTCACTGGCCTCTTCTGCTGGTCTGTCCTGCCTTTATAGTGTGACAAAACCCAAAGACCGGTCAGGGGAATTGCGTGTGCCTGGTGTATGGCCAGCAAAGGAAGAGGTTTTCATGGGAATCTGTTCATGGGGAGCAGTCCATAAAAACCGCATAGGGATTGAATGCCATAACCCATGGGGGTCAGGTGGGGAGACTGTTACTGGATCTGTGATAGTTTCATTATAGGTTTTGTTTTCATGGGGAATTTGGAGCATTTATTGCCATCTCCCTGTCCTAATCCTGTAAAGAGCTAATATGTTCCAAATCCTGGTGCAGAGGACAAAATATCACTGCATTTACAATGCTTTAGCTCAAATGAAGTAGAGAAAAGCCTTGGGTTTTGTTTCGTTACTTTTATTTACATGGATTTCAGTAGCTGTGCTCTGATAAAGTTCTCTGCTTGCTAGTGTATAGTGGAAGGTGTGATCGCATTTGAAGAAACGTATTTTAGTCCTTGAAACATAAAGTTAGACATTAAAGTGTTGTCATTTTTCTTGCTTCCTGATTTCTGTAATCTCTTTGCAGAAGTTTTAAACCGGGCACTTTTCATCAGTGTCTCTTTGTCTCTTATCATGCTTTTCCTTCCTGATGTATAATGGGTTTGTTTGGAAAATTTGGATTTATTTTTGTAAAGTAGCACACTTATTTTCAAGAATAAAAAAATTTGGCAAAGCGCCTTTCCTCACAGTTCAAGGTAGGAATTGCCATAGGACACAAAATTACCACTGGAAGTTGTACTTCCTGGGAGGATCTTAACACTTAAACAATAGCTACTATATATTTTTCTTATCAGCATGTCTGTGTTAAGTCAGGATAAGCCATCCTTGGAATTGGATGGAATTTTTAGGTTTTTAGTTCATCAGAGTTAAAAGTTCAATCTGGATTAGGTAGAAATTTCTTCAAAATCTGAAAGATCATGGTACTCACTGATAAAAAAGCAGCAGATTAAGCCCTTGGAGAGTATATTTACCAGATTAATTGTGGAGCAAAAAGTAAGAATTTTCATTTATTGAGTCCAGGATTGCTTCCCTTTGTCTGCTTTAAGTATGTCTTGATTCTGTTGTAAGAGCAGTACAGACCAAACAGAGTTGCTTTTACCTTCGTGTACCTTCCCATGGTGGAAGTCTTCAAGGAAATTTGCAGTTATTTGGGCTGTGAAGTTAAACTACTGTCTCCTGGCAGAATTTGCTGTCAATATGAGGGTGTCATGGTATTTCCATGCAGTTTTAAAGCCCATACAGTTGAGTCTTTGCTTCAGCCCATGTCTTTTACTATCAGAAGTACATTTTATTCTATTATAGGAAGATTCTTTTCCTGTTCCTATGAGGTTGTGTTAAATGTAAACATGGACTAGAGGAGTGCATGAGGTCCGTACTACAGATCCATAAAATCTGATACCCAGATTAAGAGAAATTTAAGAGAAATTAAGAGAAACCAAATGGAGGATAAGGCAGCTCATCCAAAATTAATTTTCCAAATTTAAATGAGGCTGAAACCCCATGAAGAAATGAACCATTATCTTGATATTCTAACTTCTTTTTCCACAATAGAGTCTTCTAACATGATTTATCTTTTGACAGCAATACTCATCTTAAATTTAAAACACATCTGATATGCTGTTAGTTTACAGATGGGAATATACATAAATACCTAAGCAATATTACATTAAACCTAAAAACCAGAAAACAGTTACTCTGTTTCATCTAATAACTTGAGAAGGAAATCTAGAAAGGAATGAAGTGGGTAAGAAAAACAATAGTTTCAAATCCTGCACTCATTTCCTCTTATTTTGTCTTCTCTTCTGCTTTCCCAGTAAACATTACTTATGATACTCAGCTCAGTGTTCCAGACTGAAGCTTCTCCAAAAAAGCTGTCACTTGGAAAGTGAAGAAAGCAGACCTATGGTAGAAGTAGCAGAAGAAATAGCAGCAGCCTACAAAAATTGAAACCCTGAGCAATTAATTCAGAAGATTTGACATGTACTTGTCCAAGTATATCTTTCCTGAAAAACTGTTTAAACAAAAATTAAATACTGTTTTCTGTAGGAACATGTTGCCCTTGTCTTGCACTACTATTTTTTTATTATATTACAACAGTACGCAAGTCTAGTCAATACTGATTATGGAATATTTATAAATGGCCCAAATTGTTCTTTATTTCAGCTTGCAGACTAAGGTTTTGATCCTGCAACTTGTTCCCTTTCAGCTAAACTGTGACTCCATTTAAAGCTGTGGATAATTGTATGCATTTAATGTTTTATAGGCTTTATTCAGTTTGAAAAGGGAAGAAAAAGAATTGTGAACAAATCAGTCCACAATCTGACAACAGTAAAGGAAATTTATGTATTATAAGATAAAGCTATATTGAAATATATAACCAATATATTGAAAGACATAGAGAATGGGAATCTTTGAACCTGTCTTGAAATAAGGAGCCTCATTTCAAGACAATTCTCCTTTGGATTTACATTTTGGCATGTTGAAAACTTGTCATAGTAGTGATATTTTGAGACATCCGTTTGAGTAACTTTCCAATATACACTGAAGATCCAGTATAGGTGTGTGTATATATATATACACGCACATGCACATAGTATACATACAGTATATTCTGATATACACTACAGATATAATATAGATGGCTTTTATGACACCCAAAATTCTTGTTAGGTAGAAAATACTGAGAAAGCAGATTGTTGTCTCTTTATTCCAGGCACTTGTGGTGGCCAGTGTTAATCTGAAATTTATGATTTTTCTGTCTGATCAGGAAACCATCTGTTGCTCCTCTAGTCCTATTCTTCCACCACACCATAAGGCTTAAAGCCACAGAAAGAAAGGTGGAAATTTCAGTTGATGTTACGTTTTTTTGAAGAACTGCTTGAAATATCATTTGTGGCTGCAGATAATGCTACTTATTAAAAACTCTAGACTAGATCTGTAAATTAGTAACTGTGATATATTTACTTTCATTTTAGAACTGGAAAATAGTGTCTATTTTCCCAGATCTCCCAGCACTCAGGGTCTCACACTTTTTCTGCTTTGTCACTAAGTCTAGTAAACAAGTTTTAATCCTTAGGAAATTTCCTTATAGGTCTTAGTCCATCTTGAATTCTGATCTAGTAATCTAGATCAGAATTGTGGGAGAAGCTCACTTGGAGGCTTTAGTTGAAGTTCATGAAGTTCAAGCATGAATTGAGACCCTGCTGTAACATCTATGCTAGATATGACCAGTTCTGGAGAGAAGCTTGACTGACCTTCCTCACAGTGTGTTGGGAGCAATGTGCAGCACAGTCCTGGCATTTCCCCGGTAATGAAATCTTTGCAGGCTTGTGCATTTTTGCTTCTTATACAGCAAGATACCCAACTTCTTATACATCAAGAAGACCAAATGACATTTCTGTATGTATAGAATCATAGAATGATTTGGGTTGGAAGGGACTCCAACCTGGCCTTGAACACTGCCACAGCTTCTTTGGGCAATCTGTTCCAGTGCTTCACCATCCTCACAGTAAAGAATTTCTTTCTGATACCTAACCTAAATCTCCCTTCATTCAGTTTAAAGCCATTGCCCCTTGTCCTTCTACTGCATGCCCTTGTAAAAAGCCTCTCTCCAGCTTTCTTGTAGGTGCCCATTAGGTACTGGAAGCTGCTCTAAGGTCTTCCTGAAGGCTTCGCTTCTCCAGGCTGAACAACCCCAAATCAGCCTCTCTTCACAGGAGAGATGCTCCAGCCCTTTGATCATCATATATTTCTTTCCATGCTGGCATTCAGGTATCTGAAGGACCTGCTTGGAATGCTGTAAAATGTTGTTTAGTGTACTTCAGAGGATTTAAAGTGGCCTATGCATTTTTTAAGTGTAAGTTCAAATTAAACCAACAGTCCATTTCACAGAAAAGAGCATTTATTTTTATTCTGTCTTCCACAGTTACTTTCCATTCCATTTCGGGTTGGACATTATCTTCCAAGCTTGGCTTTATGTCTTTGAATTAAGTATTGGTTATATAATACCACTTCTAGGTTTTAAATATGTTGCTTTCCTTTTCCAATAAAATATAAACAGCATCATACCTATTGTATGTAACATTCAGGAGCGCGGTATAACACTCTAGAATTTAGCTAATTATTGGTACAGTAGCTTCAGTAACATAGGCGTGCTGTTTCCAGGTGAGGCATTCTCTACGCAAGTATAACAAAAATTTTATATAGTTTATTGAAAAAAAAAAGTTTAAAGTTTATTTTTTTTTATTTATTTATTTTTGGGCTGCATCAAAAGGAGTGTGACCATCAGGTCGAAGGAGGTGATCCTGCCCCTCTACTCCGCTCTCATGAGACATCACTTGGAGTATTGTGTGCAGTTCTGGT
>JANHGB010040028.1:0-16129 GCA_026283785.1 Coracopsis vasa | reverse complement strand
CCCTTTCAGTGAAGAAATTCTTCCTAATATCCAGTCTAAACCCCCCTCCCCCCCCAGACATCACCTTTTTAATGACACAGTTAGAGACTTTTTCTTCCCCTGTTAGATCTCTGCTTCATTAAGAGTCCACAAGACACACAAGAGGAGAAAGAATTATGGCAACACAGAAAACTGTCAATTAGTCTCTGCACAATTTTCAAGTGCGTGTACTCTCTGTTAACTAACCTGTATCAGCTATGCCATAACATGGTGCGTGTGCATATTTCATATGCATGTGCATACATACTGCATCAGGTGCCTTGTACTGCAAGGCAAAGACTGGAAAGATGTTCTTCTTGTGTTTGCGAATGCTCATATCATTCTGCTAATGGGGAAAGCAAATTTGCATGCAGTTGTATTAGGATTTGTAAATAATTCATGTGCATTTTGACAGCAATTTAAATGAAATATTATATCTAATACCTTTAATTGAAGTTATTAGGGTTTATACGGCTAACTCAAACACGATATAAGCATAATGCAAGCTGTACAACAAAAGAATAAAGACTCCTGTTTGAAAGCTGTGAATGGGACTTAGGTGAACATGCATTTGTTTCACCTGATGGAAAGATTTAAGCCTATTCAAATGGCTTTGTTCCAGGTATAAGGCGAAAAAAAGGTCCTTTATCCTTGTTGTCATGCTTTGTGATAAACCAGAGTATCAATGAGTAAGAAAAACAGAGGCCATTTTGCTGTGTCAGGTACCAATTCCTTTAATGAGTAAGTCTGTATCTCTTTTAGTCTGGATGTGAGACCTTTTTCTTTCCCTTGTTCCAAGGTGACAGCTTATTTGAAAGCTGGGCTGATGTCTTCCATGTGGATAAATGCTGAAGGTGGCACTTCACAGCTGTGCTCTCCTGAGAGCTGAGATTGGAAAGCAGTGATTTATTTTCACCTGTGAAATTCCTGGGTTTGCTACCTGAGATTGTGATTTTCTCACCAGTGCCTGTAGTAGTTATGCCACTGATGGGTGAGCTAATGATGAAACCACACGTACCTGTGGGATCTGTGTCTAGAATCACACAAAAATCCTTTCAAAGCCTCAAAACAGTATCTTGTCAGGCTGAATATTTTGCCTGGGTCTCAATGAGGGACAGGATGGTAACGGTGCACTTGAGGTTGGATCAAGTGCTGCTCCCAGTTTCTGAGAAATGGATGTTTATAGCATGTTAATATCAAGAGAAAAGGAAAGCCTTTGGCAATAGACCTTTTTGGAAAGGACATGGCACAGCTAGATACGGAGTGGTGTTTATAGGCTAGTACAGTTTGTGCTGCAAAGTGCAGGGAGCAGTGCAAGACCAAAATGCGTATATCCATTGCTCCATACGGCCAACCTGCCACATGTGCAGAGATGAGCTGGAGCTGCACCAGCGCTGCCTGGGACGAGGTACCCCAAGAGCTGCAGGACCCTGCTGCAGGACCAGCTTCACCCCATGCATTGCTTTGTGCAAGAATGGCAGAAAATGCTCTGTTTTCCTTGCAAAGAGCAGTGCTTTTCTTGGCACAGGTAGGGTCTAATGAGTTTTTTTCATTAGCTTATCATCTAGTACCTGACCTATGTAAGGTTCTCCCGAAGAATGACAAATCTGTGAATGGATGGTGATGCTAGCTTGAGTTTTTCCAAAGTAATCGCTCAAATTTGGAAACTCTTTGTTCTCTGGCCAGGAGGACATAATGCAATTGTGTTGACCTTCATGAAAATCTTGCTGATGAACTGAAATGGGCAGAAAGCACGCAAAAGTGCAGCAAGTGCAACCTTCCCAGTGTTGCTGGCCAGTTTTTGTGTCAGACACACTTCCCTTATTGCTTTAAAGTGGTGCAAGGAAATAGATCGGTTTTATATAATAATGATATCCATCCATTACCTGAATTTTTCTTGATATCATTGCACTGCTCTTGGGGGGCATCTGGCATCCGTTTACTTGTGTGCTGAGAGCTTGCCTAAATGAACTGCTGATGGAAGTGTTTGGCGTTTCTCTGCTCATCAGAGCTGTTCTATTTGTTTAATCAGCAGCTCTGTGCTCTTGGTTGTCTGTACCCTGTTAGGCAGGAACTGTGCCTCTGTACCAGTATTAGATGAGGATTACATTGCAATTCAGCTTGATCTTTCCATTCAACATGCAGCTATGCTTACTTTTTCATTTGTGTTAGGCCAGACCATCACATTGCAACCGAGCTGCATCAGCTTATGCCTGGTGAAGGGCCCTCCATTTGCAGAGTTCTTCAAAGCACTGCACAAAGCAGCCACTGATAGATTAATTGCTCACAGCACTAGCAATGATCAAAGCAATCCCTCTCAGGTGAGGCTGTGAAGAGAAATAGAGGGAAGCTATGACAATCGCAATGTTGCTTGAAGGAATAGCATGTGCGTCTTTCCTTTTGCCTCACTGAACTCCTTGGGGTAAGCACTCATCCCTGGAAACTTCTTTTTGTAATGGCAGGCGGTTGGACAGGCAGTGTGAGGTTTGCTGTCTGCCTCCCATTTGCCTGCTCGCTGTATTTTTCAGAAGTCACAGCAGGAGATGATGCTGAAGCGGTAAGATAGG
Source organism: Coracopsis vasa (assembly GCA_026283785.1). Lineage (NCBI taxonomy): Eukaryota > Metazoa > Chordata > Aves > Psittaciformes > Psittacidae > Coracopsis > Coracopsis vasa. The sequence goes on along the minus strand of JANHGB010040028.1, from coordinate 13,544 downwards.
ATGAAGAAAGAGATCTGTTACTATCAGTGAGGGTGTGTTTTTTAATGGGCCTTGTAGCAGGCATATTAAAACACGTACATATAAGTAAAGACCTGCTGTTCTTTCATTGTAGGAGGGACAGGGAAAATAAAACTACTTCTAGGAGGGATTTAAATGCAGAGTTTGCAAAAGTCTGGAGAGGGTATTGCAGCCAGGACTGGCAATGCCATGTAACCATAACAGATACACCCTTCTAGACAAAAATTCTTTGTGCTTCATTAGCGTCTCTCACATAGATATCTGATGTCTGATCATTTGTGCTGATATTTTACTAATTCTTTTTGCTTCTAATTGAGGCTTCCTATTATCCTAGAGGAAGACTAGGGGACATAGCACAACTAACAAGCTGATCCACTGGGTTTTCTGTATTCATGAGGCTCCACTTCCATAAAGAGAAACTGGAAATCCTTTTCACCAGGGAATAATGTGCAAGGCTCAGAGTGGATGAAGTTTGTGTGCTCTTTTTAATAAGCACTGCTTTTCTTTCTATAGACACTCAAGCTCGCTGAATTAGAGTGCTGCCTGAAGGGACAGGTATTATGAAAAGCCTTTGTGTGCCAGTGGGAAGCCCCTGATTATCACAAGAGGATCTAAATGGAAAGGTGACATTCAAAAGACCATTAAGATAAAAGCCAGGATGAATTTCTTTCCAACCTCACTTAATAGAAGCTTTTGTTTAAAATCACCTTTCCTGAGAGAAGAAGGAAAGTCCAACCTATGCAATTTGATATACACAGCTTACTTCTTAATTGGGTACAGTGAGCTGCTTAAGAAAGCAATAACTTAACCAGGAAAGGTAATGAGATTAATGGCAGAGGTAATAAGAATGTCAATATATGTGACAAATATGTACTTCTAATCTTTCAGCCATGAAAGCCCAATGGACAACATAGTACCAGCTACTTTCAGATGATCTTCCAGGACATCAGGCACAAATGTAATACAGACAAAACTGCCTCTACCAGAAAAGCCAGCTTGCTTTGTGCTTGGCTTTGTGGAGCTTTAGGAAACTGAAATAAGGGGTTTTATGGATAATTGTTGAGTTTCTGTTTGCTTGCCCTCTGGACTCCCTGCAAGATTGTTGCCTGCAGCATGCTCTCCAATGCTCTTGGTAGCCTAGTTTTGAACGAAGTATGAAACTGGGCTGTGCCCTTATTGCCTGAAGCCTGTCCCACAGTTCAGATTCTCCTTGCTTGGCCAGGGCTCGTAGCTGAGAAATATTTCAGTTTTGTTCCATTTTCCTGTTATAACCTTGTGACTTTTTCTAGAAAAATACATGGTGGGGGGTCTCTGTGTGTGACTGTCTCTCCCTTCTGAGCATTAACCAGATTGCAGAGTAGGCCTGAGACTTGGAAGTGTGGATTGAGGAAAAAGTGATCACAATCACTGTTAATACTGACATTTGCCAAGCATAAAATATGTTAGGCCTGACTTCTATCTGGCCAGTCCTTTCCCTGTAATGCCAGTGATGCTGTCAGCCTAGCTGGTCCTGGATGCTGCTGCTGATTGAAGTTATCCTGCAGCTTTGAGACGACTCTGGCCAAGATCTCAAGACACAGACTAGTACCTAAACAATGTTCCTCTCTGCTGTGATAACAGACATTGGCAGCAGCACAAATCTAACACACAGTCTTTTATCTCCCATCGTCCACTACCCATGTGAAAGTCTCAGTAGTAGCAGAAATAGGCAGTAAATGGATTGCCTAATTTGCTAAGGTCTGATCTATAGGTATCCACTTGGCTGTACAACAATGTGTTGAGCTGCACAGCAGGGCCTTATAGTTCCCAGCTATTGTTGAAGGAAATGCATTAAATCAGTAGGTCGTGTTATTATGTAGGATCTGTGCCAGTTCAAAGCTGCCTGCTGCCTTAATGAGTTGTAGTGGCCTTCCACAACAATTTCCTTTTTCCTAAGAGTTGTCTTTCTGTCTCTCTTGCAGTGCTGGATCATGGGTCCTAGAGCCCTTCCACCAAACCTACAAACAGGTACAGTGCCAGATCTGCAGCGTGTCACATCATACCTTAAGCTGGGTGCTGCAGCATGTGATTGCAGAGAGCTACCCTCAACCCCTGTTTCCCACCGAGCTTCTGGGCTCACCACCACGTTAAGGCTGCCTGCAACTCAGCATCTGCCTCGGCTGCTGTGCAAGAGAGCTGTTGAAACCTTTGGGAGTTAAAATACTCGCATTAAGTTCTCACCATAGTGGGCTGTGATTTTGCTAACTGCACTTCCCTCACGTCCCTGTTTCTGTGCATGACTAACATCTAGTCACAGCTGGGGAAGTTTTGTCTTCAGAAGGATTTGAGCAAGAGATGAGATAAAGCATGCTTGGCAAAGAGTCCCATCCACTGTTATGTTATCAGCGTTGCCCTGGAGGAAGCAGGTTTGGGTTGTGCAGGATATCAGTGGTAGAATTCATCACAGCCTAGTGCTGAATTCCCCATCACCACAACAGAGAGGCTTTCTAGCGACATCTCCTGTGAAAAATGCCTTATTTAGTCTGGGACCAAAAAATATTGATGACATATCTCTTTTACAGGGCAAACTAGGGGAATGTCATAAATAGTCCAGAGGTGTAAATTCTAGTTAGGATGCTACAATGACTGCTTATTATCTAGTAAACTAATTATATCATTACATGGGTGCATATTTATCCTATTGCTTGCTTTTCCATCTATTTCTGAATTTCTCTCTCACACTATTTACTTTATAATTTTGTTTTGTGTTGGATTCTTCATGAATTAGCATGGAGTTGAAAAGCAGTCTCAGCCCTTATGGTTCTTCCTATTCTTCAGAGGCCTGTCTGGTATAATGTCTTAAAATTGCAAGAGCTAGTGGTAGATATAGGCATAGCTCTCTTACCTGCTATTGTGTGAACACTTTTCGTTTCCTGCTTAGAAACAGTCATGCTAGCAGCCAGCTCCAAGGAGCTGAAGATGAGAATAGCTTGAGCCCATCTTCCTGCTGAAGCAGAACTGTTATCTTGCATTCATTCACTATCGCTTTGTCCAACTTAATTTTAAATGTACCAAGCAGTAGAGCTTCTGCCACTTTACTCTTAGGAGATAACTTTGCATATCCCACTGCCATGAAGTTCTTCCTGATACTCCACATTTTCCTATCTCTACCCTTGAATGCTAATTCTGTCCTGGTCCATTCTGCTAATTGGCTCCTTGTTCTTCATAGTATTTAAACCCCCTCAGGTCTTTCCTGTCATCGCTTGGCTGTGCTACAAGTGTTAACTCTTTGAGCCTCGGTCTCTTTGTTTGCAGGTGATTCAAGTTTTGACATCAACTTAGGAGGCAACACGGCAAATCTTCAAACCTGCCTCGTAGGCAGAGTGGTGGAAATTATTCTTTGATTCACTGTCTTGTTAAAAAAAAAAGAGAGAGAAAAGTCATGTTGCATGAATAGAGCAATTTGCTTCCTTTTGAGGAAGAATACATTTAGTCAATGGGGACATGAATTTCTAATAAAAATGTTGGGTTTGATTAGAAGTTGCAAAATAAAACTACTCTGTTTTTAGCAGACCACCTAGATCTTCTTTGCAGTCATTCATCGCATTGTTTAGTTTGTTCATGTATCTCCACTAACTTCCAGCTACATGAGCTAATGAAACGGCACTTAGCCAGGGAGATTTTTAAATGTTTGCAGCATCCATGAGTAAGAAGATTGATAGCCCAAACGATCTAGCATTTGCAGTTGCCTACCGCAGGAAAGCTTTCTTTTGTTTTTTTTATTGTTTGAGAAACAACAATAGATCATTGTGAATACTGTGAGGAGATGCTTGTTTCTTGGGGTGGGTATGAGTGCACCAGGGGTGAGGAGATCAGAGCTGTCATTGGCTACTCACTGAAGTAGATAGCTGGGACAATCTTCACCTACAAAGTTGCTTCTTCAAACAGGAGCCCCTGAAATGCTGTAGAGAAAGAACAGACAGAGGACTTGGGGTATTTGGAAGGTAATCTCCCATAATCGATAGTGATATGTTGAAATCACTGCCTGCATGGTGGTGGATTCCTTTTGTCACCAACTTGTCACCCTTACTGTGTTCAGGATCCAAGTATTTGGTGATCTGCTCCTCTCTACCAACAAAATGCCTTCCCTTCTGCAATCCTCTGGGTCTTTCTGTCACTTCCCAACTTGGATATCTTCATACCTGACAAACTTGCTGGATACAAAGATACCTGCTTCAAGAAAATCCATAACTGTGGATACTGGCACATGGATTAGGTTACAAGGCTCAAGGACCAAACGCAATGGTGTCATTTGGGAATCTGCAAGGTCTGGGAAGTGAAAGGCAAACAAACCCCTTCCACGCTGCAGGGTGTGCAGCTGCCCCTTCAACACACATGTACCCGTGGTCAGCAGGCCAGAAGCCCGGGGCTGGGACCTGTCATGTGTTTTAGTAACGTGACTGTTCATAGCCTGAGGCACAAATTATTCCTATCTATTCTGTTATTTCTTGCATAGCTCTTTACACCGGAGAGCTTTTGGAATTGGACTGCTCCCTGAGTAACAGAGTTGTCTTCAGGAATGCTGAATAATTATTATTTTGTACATATTTACAGACAGCCCAAAGCTTTTTCCTAATGTTCTAAGTGCTTAAGGAAAAGGATGCGTCACCTCTCCGGCATCAGATAAATGTGTTAGTAAGCTCTGTAAAGCTGTAGCCTAGTCTTTATCCCTCAAGGCAGGTCCTCTGGATGCTGCCCATGTGCCTGACTTGAGCTGCCATGAGCTCCACAGCACTCACCAGGGCCAGGGAGAAATCAGATAATCCTGCTGGACTCTGGCAAGGAGAGGATCATGGTTTGGAGCTTGCAATTGATTAATCACATAAAATGAGCAGTGGACAGGAGTCTTTAACAAGCAGCGTGAAGTTTGCAGACAGAAATGAAATCTGTTTTAATAAGTGAACCGCTGTGGGGGCTGATGTGAACTAAACCCTTTCAGACGATGGTCTTTAGACCTCCCAGCAACAGAAGCTTGTCTAGAAGAAGGTTTTCTCAGAATATGGTATAAGCAGCCTAACAAACAAACATATGCCCCAGCAAAACTAATCTTAAATGAATCTACCCTCTCAAATTGCAAGCTTAGCAGAGGCCATGAGAAAAGGTGAAATGTATTTGGGACTCAATTAAAAATAATAATTCCCATCACTTTGACTCTGACAAAGACTTGGCAATTTTTAAAACTGCCTTTATTATCCTGCTAATAAAGGATAGCCAGCAGCAAGGTGTCAGTGGGGAGCACAAGAGAATCACGGGGTGGTGCTGAGATACGCTGTGTTAAATAGTCTGCAATCTGTATTCAGAAATATCCCCATGCAGGAGCCAGAGGAAGGAATAGGCACTACCCAGCTGCTCCTCCCGGAGAGTACTGGGCAGGGAGGAGTTGTGGGCTCAGAGAAAGGAAACATGGGTAGAAAGAATATGGTGAAATTTGTGGAAAATGCAATGTGATCCCAAAATATGACTACCCATAGGGGTGAGCCTGGGGGCTGAAACCCTGGAAGAGGTTTAAGCTTGATAACAAACAGTGGAAGAGACATAAAGCTGCAACGAAACAGGCTCACCAAGCTATTATTCTTTACTGATTTCCATGGTATCTGAGCGCTGCAGAGGTTATATAAATAGGCACTTTCTGGAAAAACTTCTCCCTACCAGGATATGTTTGGAATTTTATTTACCAGCTTCTGTGTTTTGTAGTGAAGGGGTGGGCTAAATTGAGAAGGCAGGGGCTTGTGTTCAGGCTTGGTTACAGTAAGATCATCCATCCTGCAAAACAAAAACGAAGGCTGTACTGATAAAGTTGCTCCTGGTGCTCCTCTGTCCCAGACTCTCACAAGCTTCACCGTAGTACAGAGAGGATCACTGCCCCTGGTAAATGTGCATGCTTGTCTCTGAAGCATGCTCCTTCTGAGGAGCTGGAGCCTGAATATGGTCTGCTATTGCAGGACCAGCCTGAGGACAGCTCAAAGCACCCGCGTGGTACCTTCGCAGCAGCATGTGTGGGAGAGCACGTGGGCTGCTGAATCTTCAGGCAGATGACATGATATTATATTTCACTCTATTTCTAGAAAACCCAAGTCTTCATTCCTAAGTGGTGTGCAGTGCATTAGTGACAGTGGGAGGTGGCAAATGCATGAATCAGCGTTGCCTGGGTCTTTACTATTCAGTACAGGTCCCCCATAAACAGAGGAAAGAGCTTTAAATGAGGGTGGGAATGGGCTGTTTGGTTGTGAGGGTGGTCCAGAAGGATGCCCCTGGGAGAGCGTGATGTGCCTCTGCACATGCTCTAGCTCTGTTCTGTAAATCTGCCCCTCTTTCTAATACACTGCCCTCCTTTACCTAGTTTTACATATGTTTTAGACCCATTTCATACAGAAGGAAGTTTCAAGCAATCTTGTGGACTACCCATTACGTCACCCTTACGTATGAGTCAATTTCAACCAAATTTGACTAAGGGGGCCTCAAAAATAGCAAAAGTCCTGTAAGTTTCACCAAAAATAGTTGTGTGCAGGAGAGAGGAGGCATCATTCCCAGACTTGCCTCCTAGAGTCCCCAGTGCTGCAGCACATGCCAGCCTGCATCTTGTCACCAAGTTGCTCATCCAGGGGAGAGCTGTAAGACAAAAGGAAGCTATATTTTATAGGGATAGAAGAACATAAGAGTGAATTGTACTATGATTCACTTAAAAAGCCAGTTAACTCCAAAACACAAAGCCAGAGAGAGCATGGCTGGTCACTTCTGTTGCTCACTGGGCTGCTCCATCCTTGCTCTGGATGCGGCCCAGCCCTAGCCAGCTGGACAGTGGTGGCTGCGAAGGGTCAGGGACTGAGGTTATGGACAGCTGAACAAATCCCATGTCTCTACACAAAAGGATCTTGATGGGAGGAGGAGGCAGTGTGCAGGATGTCCCCAGACAGTACACTGATGTCCATGAATCATAACTCGCTCTGCAATAACAAGGCTGAGTCCTGTCCTTTTCCCCTAGTATAATCCTATTAAAGATCACAGGGTTGCAGCTCATTGTGCAAGAAGAATTTGACCTACGCCTCCCCCTGGGTGGCTGTAATGAGGGCTAGTCTGTGGCGGGGGCTGTTGCTATGCTGAGAGGAAGGCAAATGAGGCAGATGTTTGGGGAAGACATTGTGTTTTCTTAGTCTTTAACTGCTAATAAGGCACCGGAGGAGAACAGGACATTGATTCAGTGTGTCTTGGGGCTGGAAACACCCTCCATTTGCAGCTGCAGGAGATGCTCAGCTTTGTTCACTATCCACCCCGGAAAAAACAGGACAGCAGCTGGAGAAACACAGCTTCTGCATGTTCCCTTTCACGTAAAATTACAGTGGTGGATTTATTCCATGCTGCCTTAGCTTAAGTGCATTGGACCCCCACCCTGGAAGAGGTTGAACTGGAGCTGAAGAGTGAACACTAAATAGCATAGCAATAAAATTACACTCCTATGTGTGCTGGACAACCACTGGCACGGGCTCCCTGTGGAAGCAGCACAGTCTTCAAGCAGAGACCGGGGTAGAGAGGGTTTGTACTGGGGAGAACAGTGCAAATCACAGTGCATCAGTGCATGAATAGAGGTCAATTAATATCGAGGTTCGTTTTATCCCCAAGGGTTCTCAAGCTTTCTGCCTCGCAGTAAGTGAGATGCCTGCAAGGGCATCATGTTCCATGGACACTGCCATCTGCAAAACGGAAAGAAAGAGGAATCAGCCAAATGATTTGCAACCACAATAATCTAGGGGTGATAAAAGATGAACAACAGCTGAGTTGTCAGCTCTATTCAAACTGAGCAGTAACTGTTCCTGTGAGTGCCAATAAAGGCAAAAAGGTAATATTTTATGCTGCCCAGGGACATTCTGCTTGTACTTTATAAACATCGAATTTTACCTGACTTCCCTGTGTGAGGCAGCTTGTGCTATTGCTAATACACTGCCGGAGAGCCTAGCAGGCAGCATCAAAGTGCTTTGGCTTAGGCTGTGCAGCAAACCTTCAAAAGAAGGGCCCCCAGGACAGGAGCTGTGCCCTGACCCAGTAGCTGCCATTGGTCCCCTCCTGGCCGCTCAGCAAGGCCACCAGTTCATGGCATTCCCATGGGATTATGAACAGGTTTGTAGCACTTTAAAACATACTTCAACCCGTTACAGGAGCACAACTCGCTGCTACTGGGGAAACGAAGCTGTGCTCATAAAAAGCCGTGGCTGTGGTGCATACTGGTAACTTTGGTTTAGGTGCATTACAAAAGGACATTAAAGATATTTCACCTTTTTCTGTGTACTTCCCACCCCTTAAGAAATGCTAGTATTTCAGTTTGATTGAGAAGATCTGTCTGTGCAGAGGGCATCAAGTGTGGCACGGAACATGCAAAGGGTTGCTCGAAACTTGGGATTTACTGTTCATGTGAAGCTCTTCTTGGTTTTGTTCCACTGCTTAAGTGAAAATACTCTTCCAGAATTGCCCAGGAAACAGAAATCACAGGAAATTCGTACTGCAGACATAGCTACCTTTGTTTTTCCCTTTGGTGAGACACACTTCACAGACCTGGGGGAGCTGCTGCTTTGAAGTGGCACAATCTCTGCTGTTACAATGGAGAGGTTTGAGTGCAGATATTTAGCTGTGAAGAGTGGTGGAGATGACAAGGATCATGCCAGTTTTAGTCAGCAGTTGTCAAGGGCTTCTCGAGTTCGTATCTCCCAGGAACACTTTCTCAGAGGGTGTAAAAGGCCTATATTCCCAACTATTGCATCTTTCTCAGGGAAGGCCTGGGGAAGTGTGGCAAGTATTGGTTGGGTTCCTGAAAGCAAGGAACTTTGCAGGAAAATCCATGAGTGGTACTGATGCAATGCTGCTTGCCAAGAAACTTTGGAAACCTCCCTGAATGTTGTTTGAAAATTCATGGGAAATAAGTTGTTTCTGAGAGATGTTCACAACTTACTTAGAATTGTCCCACTGATGAAACATTTTCTTGCAAAATTTACTACTGTTTCTCCTCACGTCTGTAGGGTCCTTATGCGGTGGAAAATGCATCTGGGCCAGTGTTATGTTCAAGTGGACATAAATAAAGCACACAGGTGTCTTCTTCACACGAGGTAAGGTCGAAGCCCTGGGTCGCTGTGGGTGCAGATCATTCTTGCTGAGGATGGACCCTCACACATGGCAGTGTTTGCAGATGGAGCAGTTGCAGGCTCTCAAGCCAGATACCAGCACTGAGGCAAGAGTTACCTTCTGCTTTGCTTCCCAACTTGCTGTCTTACTGAATAACTTGGCTGCAGCTAAACTTGGCTCTGCTATCCAGAGTTCTTTTAATAAACTTAAGTCTCCATCAAAGTGCCTCAATAAGTATGATACGACACCACTGCTGAATAAACAGAAACCAATATCAAGTGGATTTGCTGGAGGGTACATTCAAGACCTCAGCTATAATGCCAGAGTTCAGAGGGATTCTAAATACCATAGATCCCTCGTGATTTGTAACCACCTAATCAGTGCTTTAAAGCAGTTTTGGGTAGGCAGAGAAAGCAAGGATTATTTACCACAAGTAATATTTGTTCATGAGAAAAGAAAGAAACCAAAATGAGATGGCACCATTCTGGAAGCAGTTTGAAGCCCTGATGTGCCTCTAGATTCCTATGTGAATAGAGGCGCTCATGAGGCTGGTGGAGATATTTGTATTCATTTCAATGGGGCCAGCTCCAAAGCGAATGCTCTCCTGTGCTGCCCTTTCTGTAGCACAGAGCAAAGGAGGCACTAAACCTCATGCAGAGCCACAACAAGTCATCTGTAATTAATCACATCACTGTTACTCCTCTTCACCCCTCCACCATCACCATGTGCCAGTAAACTCTTGTCAACCTCTGCTGTTCCTCCAATTCCAGATGATGTGGGCAATCTGCATTTGTGTGTTTGCACCCACTGCTTGCAGCTAGAAAGCCTCCGTTACACCACAGGGGAAACAAAGCTGGAAGGGGCTCCACTCAGCAGGGGGGCTTGGAGGACACAGGTGTCCAGGGAGAAAATCAGTGTCCATACGGGCAGGTTGGAGGTGCTCACACAAGCAGGACAAGACCAGTAGTTGTTTAAGTGTTTCTAGGCTGTCCACAGGCACCAGGAAAAAGTTAATTGTCATCTGAAAGAGGAAGCTGCATATTGTAGTTGAAACTGTATTTCCCAACCTTGTGGGTTAGCAGAGTAATCCCAAAGGGCCCACAGATGGGAGGAAAAGTGCATGGCAAGTGCAAATGGATAGCGGAAGCTGCGTCTGATGAATGTACGCCTCTGCTGCCCTAGTGATAAACGGATCTTTCTTTTCTCTCTGCCTCTAACATATGTAGACACAGGTTTATCACAACAGGCTGCTGACAAGCAGCTCCCTGGGACAGCACCCTACATGACTGTCCTTCAAGCTGCCTTCAGATAGGGAATGTAGGAGAAGGTGCCCCTGGAGGGAATGTCAGAGATGGAGAAGCAAAAAGGAACAAGGCAGGGGTGGAAGACCAAGAGAAAGGGAAAAGATTCTGGAAGGTCAAAACAAAATGAGAGGGGAGGTTAACAAGAAAATCAGCAGCTGAGGAAGGAGATGCCAACAAAACAAGGCACAAACCAAGTCAATCATGAGGTGCTCCAACAGGGATTCAAAAGCAGGTGGTCTATAGGACTGATGTGGATGCCTGGGAGATGTAGTTTCCATCTTACATTTGCATGTGTTGGAGCAGTTCACAGAAAGGAGCTTTAACATGATCAGCCGTGTGGGCACTGGTGGGTAAGCCCTCTGAGCCAGCAGAGAGAATCATAGAATCACAGACTGCTTTGGGTTGGAAAGGACTTTGAGATCATCCAGTTAAACTCTTACTCTTCTGACTCTAAGGAGTGTCAAAGTGTCTCATCATTTCTTTCACCCTTCTAATTTCTTTCCATCCATGAAGGGAGACACATTCCAATTTTTTCTAACCCAGGCTAAACTGAGACAATAATAAAGATCATCATTAAGACGAACTTTTAGATCTTACACTTGCTAACAGGAGCTATAAAAACTAGTGCTTACAAATTGATAGATTCAGCCTGCAGCTGGTAGCAACAGTTATATTTATGAAATGTAACAATTGCCAGACCTTCTATGGAGATGATTTAGAACAGGCAGGAAATTGCTTTTGATATTTTAGTTCTATTTAATTTAATTTAATTTAATTTAATTTATTTTATTTTATTTTATTTTATTTTACTTTATTTTATTTTATTTTATTTTATTTTATTTTATTTATTTTATTTTATTTTATTTTATTTTATTTTATTTTATTTTATTTTATTTTATTTTTTATTTTATTTCTTTTATTTTATATTCTTTTTAATAAGCAGTATATTTACCTTGTGTATATAGAATATTAAATGTCGTATTTTATTTTAAGCTAGGTTAGCCAGGGTATTTGCAGTGTGCATGTGACCATGTGTTTTAAATTTTGCCAGTTTTCCTCAAGTAACTGTAACTAAGTTTATCAAAGGTTTTGATGTAGGTAACAAACAGCTATGATGACATTTAAGATAGGATGCACAGACAGCAAGGTACTGACAGAAGAATACTTTTGCTTTTGCCAAAACAGCTGGTATTAAAAGGGCAGGTGACTGTTCTACATGGGAACTTATCTGTTTGAGGAGATTCAAGATATTTGATCTTAACTCTTTTATAGTCACTATTTTAAAGAAGGTTTACTTTCCTCTATATTTGTTTTGCCCAATAGCCACAGATCCCACTCTGATTCAATACTCAAGCAAATATCTATATTGTGATAGCAAATGAGATACTGTAAATTTAACTTCTTCCTTCAAACACTTGTATGTGATTTAGGACAATTGGTCATATCTACATATAATGATTATATTGATTTGTCCAAAGCTTCATGAAATATGATAAAAGTCTCTTCAGTCACCATTGTGATGGAAACTACCTCTTTACATTGTTCAACTCAGAAGAAGAGATGGAATAGTAGACAGGTTTCATATTTTTGAGCTGGCTGGACCAGCATTTGTTAGACACTACGACATGCAATGGCACTCTCAGTGGTACAGATTCAAGGTATCAAGAGTCTGATACAGACTTTTATTTTCACTTGAAAGTATGGCTTTTTCAGTTGCTGCTGAGATTCTTCTGTCCTCTTAATACATATGACTGACATAATATGAAGGGAAATGCAATGTTCGTTGGATGTAAATTCCAGAAATGTTAAGAGTATATCGTGTCTCTGAAGACTTCATTGAAAGGGTTGTTTGAAAGCAAAATGTATTTTGGAGTTGAGTTGAGATATGGTTAGAAAGACTTTCAATATAAAAATATACAAAACATTTTTTTTGTGTGTTTCATTTAGTTATCTGTAATTCAGTATATATAGTGTCTCTTCTTACTACTTACTATATTCTTTTCTCAAACAACATATGGGAGAGATTATTATCATTGTACAGCGTAAGATCTATTTTAAATTGCTTTTGTATTGCTTATGTTCAACTGAAAGTGTGTATTTCAGCACGTTTATGAGACTTTAGGGAGCTATAAGAATGACTTACATGATAGTTAATTTCTGAAGTATCTTTTTTGCAATGTTCCTTCTATCCTAATTTATTAGGTTTTCTCCTTAAGTTAAATTCTGTGGATTAGATAGGCATTGTACTGCTTAAAAACATTTGTGTTTTATTATCCATTAAAGAAGCAATCAAACCTCTCTCTATTGGAAATCAAATAGAAACTTGATTTAAAATTATCCCCAGTTTTTCCTTCTGCCCTTTAAAGATGCATTTAAATTTTTTAATATCTGCTTTTGAAAGGAAATATTAGAAAATTGTTATTAGTATCATCAATGTAAGTTTGATACTATGGCAATACAGACTGAAAGTCCTAGTTGCAAACTAAGTGTTTCTTAATGTCTACCACTTGCTCACCCATTGTCTTTCCCCTGTCAGAGTAATACCTCAAAGACTAGAGTTTGCCTTTTGTAGTTAGGGCCAGAAGAGCTTTTTCAAACGCTAAATGACTGAAATGTGTGAATCCTGAGCCATAATTTTGCAGTTATTCACTTACTATACCAGCAAAGTATTTTTAAAACAACAGGTAGAGTTCTGAATCTGGGTTATTATTTTAAGGAACAGAGGGTTAGAGAGAGATAATGAAGACAAGGAGACTGGACCTTTGCAGAATAACGTGTAGTAAATATAAAAGCTAGGGTAAAGCTGCCCTTCAGATTTATTAATTTGCAACTCTGTATGGTAGTATATGTAGTGAAAATAAGTGGGAACTATGGTTTACATAGTGCTGAGAGATAAAAAAAGAAAAAAGATAAAAAATAAAAATTGGTATTTCATGTATTTTTCAACCGAGAATTATGATCTTGGGCCTGCCACGCTGTAACTCTTCTTAGGAAGTTTCTCATGCGTCTAGGCTGTTTTCAGCTACAGCTGTGTTCCTTAACTCACCTGCCAGTTAAGAATAATGAAGAATAGTG
>JANHGB010040024.1:92812-105269 GCA_026283785.1 Coracopsis vasa | reverse complement strand
GAATGCTCCAGCACCACCTAAAAAAAAAAAAAAAAAAAAAAAAAAATTCCTTTGAGGCTGCTTCATTATTTCCATGAGAATAAATGTGCTTATCCAACAGGACGAGAGTGTGAGACCACACAAAATAAACACACGACTCCAGTTACACGAAAAGAACAAGTGCAGTATGACTTTATAAAGCCCCATCTGATTTTTATGTCTAAGCCATAAGCTCAAGGTTACTCAAGTCTTTCCTTCTGAAAAATCTTTACATTTTAAGAGTTCTGAACATTGTTAACTTCCCCACTCCAGAGGCACTCTGCCCAATGGAATCTTGTATCAGACTTCGGTAATGTTGAGTATGCCTGAAATTAGCAACTATTATAGAAGGGAAAAAATGTTACTTTGAAAACCATTAAGAAGAAGCAGAAACATAAGGGTCGTGGAACAGTTAGAACAGTGACAAAAACTGTTTCCAATGATTCTTTCTTCAACTTCTTTAGTCCTCCTGAAGGTAAACTGAACATCAGTTTATCTGTATTAACTTCAAATGTAGTTTGTACTTCACTCACTTGTTTCTTTTTTTTTTTTCCTACAGTTCCTGAAAGTGGAGACCTGGTAAGTTTGCTTATTTAAAATAAGAGGGTGGGGAGCAAACACCAGTGAAAGTACTGATACCTTTATGTGCAAAATGTTTGTTGAAATTGTTTGGATATTTATTAAACAGTTTCAGCTCTAACTTTCTGTATTTAACTGAGAATACTTGTGATGAATAGTATGCATTTGTGTTTTCTTTATTAAAGTGAGTATTTGAGTTGGATCACAGAGTTCAGTTTAGTAAACTTCAACAACTTACCCTTCCTGAAAGCTACCTTGGGAGTTGTTAACAGTTATATAAATGTAGTGATCTTCGTTATTAGCCTTTGGTCTAATGGCTGGTGTAGGTCTATTTGTTTGGGCATTATTTGGATTAATTTCTCTAATGGCTGCATGTATCCGGTTTGTATTTTATGCTGTTAAAAATTTCCCAAGCTATTAACTCTTGGAGAAGGTAATAAAGCAAGAACAGAAAACTAAGAGCCCACTCTTCTGTGTGCTCACCAGGAGAACACTCTGTAGCAATAAGCTATGTTATTGTTAACCACTTTAAAATGCTGAGTATGTAGCTTGAGTGAGAAATCTGGTTAAAGCCTTCAGAAGCATGCTGTTGAAACTCCATGTGACATGGACACCAAAAGCTGTATGTTTATAATGTTGAAACAAAGAAAAAAGAAGCCTTTTGAGTTGAAGGTAGCTTCTCAGATACAGCAGAACACTTGGTGTATAAACAAAAGGAGTGAAAACCTGGAGTTGCATCAGAGAGCATTTTTAGGTGTTCATGTGTTTCACAGTAGAATGGGAGTCATGGAGAAGATGCACTGTAATAATCAGAAGTAGCTTGTAAAATTTTTAATTAGATAGGCTTACCTGGCTAGTAGTTAGTTCTTATGGGTATTGTGGATAAAAAAATGAAAGTCTGGGAGGTATCAAACAGTTTTTCTACTTAAAAGCAAGTTGGGGGTGGGGAAGAATAAAACTTAAACTCCACCATTTTGTATAATTAAGCTTACTGAAGAAGCAGTCCCTCCTGCATAATGCAGATAGGCTGTAAATAATATAAAACTTGGCTCCACAATTTAAATCTTTTAAAGCAAGTCCTGAATCAAAAAAAAAGAAGCCAGCACATGAGTTTCATGTAAATTTGGCCACATCAAAGTCTGTGCAACTTGTGGTTTTGTGTCAAAAATAGTTAACAGCTTATGATTTAGGAAATAATGTTGTTTTATGCAGGATGATGATGCTGAGGCAATCCTTGCTGCAGACTTTGAAATAGGTCATTTCTTGCGTGAACGTATAGTCCCCCGATCAGTATTGTACTTCACAGGAGAAGCTATTGAAGATGACGATGATGATGTAAGTATAGTGTTCTTTTAAAATGCTAAAATCTTTGAAAAAGAGCTGCTTAAAGATTTTTGGGTAATTTCTGAGTTAAAATGTTGGCATCTTTAGAATGGGATGTATCAACATTAGTTTCAGCTGAACTTCCTAGAGTAAAGAGCAGCACAAAAGTAATTAGTCCTTGAAGTAGTGACTCCAGAATTTCGTTGTAAAAGGAGTGGTAGAAGCTGAACATTTAGAGGATGTTTGAGAAGGATTTTGTGTATAAGGCATTCCTAGGGTGGCATACCCAATACTTTGGTAGAGCTATAATGAGCTGCCAGAGAACAAATTAGTCTTATTTATCTACCTGCTCAGCCTGTTCTTTATGCTCATAGTGATACTGTGCTACTAAGTTCCTTGAGATTCAAGCCTGATTCTTTCGAAGGGTATTCTTATTAGAAAACAGGCACATTCAGATCATGTGAAAATATTCAAAGTGAGCTCTGCAAAGGCTTGAATTAAGTGCTGTAAAAGAGCTAAGCTTGCAAACAAACCACAAACCCCCAGAACTTTATGTGGGTAAAATATTTTCTTGCCACTGCACAAACAAGGACAGTTTGACAGTTAAGATAGCTTAGGTAAGTCCTGCCTTAAAATTTATTTTTAGAATGTAAATGGTAGCTCTTAGCCCAAAGCTTTGGCCTGGGGGATATAGAAGAGGGAAGTAACTGACTGTACAAATTGCCTTAGGCTTTGAGACATTCCACTGGCCAGAAAGCTTACTGCAGTCTTAATAAGCTCTTCCAGTGTTGCATGTAAGGAACTTAAGCTAGATGGTTTTCTCTGCCAGACCATAGCTTAAAAGATTGAACGTTGCTCACGCTGATACAGAAAACACTTAAATCTGTCAATAAGAAGTTCTCTCAGAGCACAATACCATATGGTCTCTGGCATTTACTTGAGTTATCTGGCTGTACTTGAGCCATAAACAGCTGCATTTATGACCCTATCAAAACCTTTTTATTTTCTCTTCTAGTACGATGAAGAAGGTGAAGAGGCAGATGATGAGGTAAGTTGACAGATGGCCTTGATTTAAATAATTTTCCTTTTATAGTTTATCTGAAATAAGAGTTCCTTTAGTTTTTTAATACTCTGGACACTAAGTTTAAGTGTTACTTAGGAATGTAAGACACAACACATAATTTTGTGGATCTAGGGTGAATACTTCAACCTAGCAAAAAGCCCAAACCAAATGAAGATCACTCGAAGTTATCTTACAAATTAAGTTGCAACTGATGTCAAAAGATGATGTGCTTTGTGGAGGGCTAACTAATGCAACATGTGTAACTTAAAGTGGTAATGTATTTAAGAGCATAATTTAATCTTAATGAAAATGGCTCAGGAAGTTGAATGTGTATAAGCTAGAGTAGCATAAACAAGTGTTTTCTTTCAGGAGGGGGAAGAAGAAGCAGATGAAGAAAACGATCCCGACTATGACCCCAAAGTAAGGAATTATAAAGACTATTTGAACTTTGTGTATGCATGCTCACACTTAAGAATTCATGTAGGTTAAATCTTTTTTTTTTTTTTTTTTTTGTTTAAATACTGAATCAGTAGTTCTTAAGGTGAGTATGTTTTGGCTAAGGCTCTTTCTGTCCCAGTTCTGACAGGCTAATAATGGTAGAGCAACTTTGAAGTTCTTTCTCCAAGAATTATTTTGTAGAAATGACTTTTGGCTTTGAGTACTGAAATTAGTCAGGCTTGGTTTTCTATAAACTTGTCTTGCAGCAAGTTGCAGCTAATGGTGAAAATGTTCTAAAATTGTAACTCCACACAGAGAACTGCATAATGCAGGTTCAGTTTTGGGAACCTGTCCCAGGCTGACTCTGGCACAGATTTTTCCAGCAGAGGCTTCTTCAGGATAAATAATAGCAAGTCTTTTATTGCTTGAGGTAGAAGTGAAGGTTCAGGAATGTGTTTACAGCCAACTACTGAAATGTGAATAGCTGAGAATGACTAGCTGCTTTCTTATTCCATGGGAAGGGCAAGTCACTAGTCCAGCTCAGTTTGCTGGAAAAGTGATTGTGAGCCACTGGGTTCATAGATTTTTCCTAGCTGAAGAAAAGGTACGTTTGGCCACCCTAAAGCATCTAATGGTGGTAGGTGAAAGTTGCAGTCATGAAAGTAAAGTCTAGGAATAAAGAATGTCTGCTATGAAATGTGCTTGCAATTTCTAATGAGGAGGCAGCATGTTTTTCAGTAGAAGTGGTTTGAGCCACAATGGAAAGAATTACATAATCTCAGTATTGTACCTAGAAAGATGTAGGGTGTAGAACTGTTAATCAAAGTGTACATCCTGTTGGTTATGTTCCATCTGCTGTAGTGTATTCAAATTGCTTCCAATTGAAAAAGGTTTTGGAATCAAAATGAAGCAGCTGCAAGATGGGCTTCTTGTGTTATGTTGCCACATCTAAAGACAGTAGTATTGCTAATACTAGGCAATTAGTTTAAGGGAAAAGATAAAAGAAGAACTTGAATACTGGAACTTAAGAAAGTAGGCTTAGTGGTATTAATAGTTCTTTTAAAACACTGATACCTGCAAACTGATATTTTCTTTTTTCTCAACAGAAGGATCAAAACCCAGCAGAATGCAAGCAGCAGTGAAGCAGTGTGTATGTGGCCTTGAGGATTACCTGCACTGTAATAGCCTAAACACAACTATTAGTTACTTACAGCCTTATGTTTTGTATCTTGGTAGAATTAAGTAACCAATTTGTTAAAAAAAAAAAAGAAATCAAACACATAAGAACCAGTTTAAAATGTAGGTTCAATCTACCTAGCATTTTAACAGTATAATTTTCTGCCAATACGTAGAATGCAGTAAATCCCCTAAAGCATGAATGTTAATTCATTGCTACATAGTTTGGTTCTTGTGAAGTCTTTGTCATGTAGCTATTAGACTGCAGCTGTGAAGATTATCAGAACTGTTAACTGAGACCAATATTTGTTTAGAGAAAACTTCTCTCCTGAAGAACCAACCAAAGTATTTTTCAGCCTAGTAGTTGGAACGGGTTTAAGTCTGCTTGCACTAGCTGTGCCTTCATTTCTTTGTTATAGAACTGGCAGTGACTTGTACTAACTAGGAGATGATGATGCATTTTGAATTTGACTACTTCAGAAGATTAGTATAACTTGTTTAATTTCCAACGAGACCACATTAAACATTCATAACTGTCAGCTTGTTTATGCTATGGGTTTTGTATTTTATGTGACATAGTGATCTACAAAAGAAACCTAGTCATCATATTAAGGTTATTGTTTACCACTGGGGTGTGAATAAAACCTAGTATTTTCAGAAGCTAGTCTTGTTTTATTATGATGTGTGTATCTGCATGTGTAAACTGGTAAGGCATATCTTTCATGCTGCAGTTCATTCTTCACTAAAGTTGAGAGTTACTGAGAAGTAAATTATATAGCATTTTAAAACCAAACACAATAGTTTGGAAAGTTTGAGCCATACTTTCCCCTTGCAGTGTGATACTTGTGAATCTGAGCTAGATGTTTCAGTGATTGGTCAACACTGCCATTTTGGAGAAGACAAGTCTTTTGAAGTGGGGCTAGATCTGATAAAGGACTTCAGTATTGCTGTGCCTGACTCTAAGGCACTGGTCATTAGTATGAATTCTGGAGCCAAGAAAGGTGCCTTGGATTTCTGTATAGACAGAGCTAGGTTGTCCTGAACAAAACCTGCCCTGCAAGGGAGTGCCAGAACACTTGGTTGTGTTCTACTTTGTACTCACTGTATCAAGCATCTACAGAGGAGAAAACAAATCCCAAGGGAATCTCCTCTTCTCACCCAAAGTTTTGTTCACTACGTTTATATCTGCATGTTCTGGTTCATACTGATGTTCATTGTCAGTTGAAACATGGGCTAGGTCTTTCTCATGCTAACCTTATCTCTAGCCTAGCAGTGGAGGTGCTGGTGAGATGTGGATTTGAATGCATTCAGCTTGAAGAAACTATGACCTGATGCCTTCCATTTGAGTTTTCCCAGTCAATAAGATGCTACCGTATTCTGTGTTGTCTTGTCATTCACATAACTGTAGAAGTTCTGATCTTCTAAGCAAGTGCCCAGATAACTTTCTGAGGGATGGGAAGGTCCTTGTAGGGTTGGAAAGAAAGATCCAGCTAGCATGGATCCATTTCTGCAGTGGCTGCTCTTTTTCTTGCCTTTTTGTTTGTTTGTTTGTTTCCTTGCCACTGATACATGGACTTAGCTGTAGAGGATTAAAGGGCTGAAAAGAGTAGGGCAAGCAGGAGACAACAGCTGCATGAGGATAAGGCTGGTTGGAAGAGTTTCTTTAGCCATGTCTCTTGCTTGGAGAGTAAGTAATACAGAATAAAGCTTATCCCAAGTGCCCTTCTGAATCCTCAGCCCACCTGAAAGGAAGAAGGTTGAATGTGCTCTGACTAAACTGATTTTTATCTTCTGTTTAATTCCTTGAAGGCTCAAATACCATACTGCTTTGTTTCAGTATCCCTGTCAGGCTTCATCTTTCTCCTCTCCATGGACTTGGAAGCAGGAGCTCTTGCCATCTATAGCTGTGTATAGAACAGTACTGTTGAAGCTCTGCTCTTAGGTGGGTTTTTTTTTTTAGGTAACACATAGATCATAGTGTAGAAAAATAGAGTAATGAAAAGTTATCACACTCTATGGTATCTATGTGTTAGAGTATAGACATAGTTGTGCTCTTATGATATTGATCTTGACCCTGCCAGTTTGGGTTTCACTTGGTCTCTTTTCTAAATGTCTCCCAGGGTTAAGCTTAATCTTAAAATTCAGGGCATGCAAAAACCAAACTGATGGTATGTTATGAGCTTGAGCAGTCATTAATATGGGGCTTTGGGGTTCATACTTTTTGATATGAGAAGCCTCTGAAGTCCTTACTTAGATCTAGCCCATTTTTACTAACAGCATCTGGCAAATATATCTTAAAAAGAGAAAGCACTGTTGAAAGTTGTCCAATGACTTTCAGAAGTCACTGTTAAGAAATTTTCTATGGCTTTCTCATTTAATATCTTCATATCATACAATGGAATGCAGTATTTGAAAAGGGGAGTTTGTAGTTGTCAAAGCTCACCTGCAGCCTGCAAGATCCAGAGCCATGAATCCATCTCTGTCAACAGGTTTTTGGTAAGCTGCTCTAGATTGACTTGCTAGTTCTGAATCAGCAGTTCTTGTGCTCTGCAGACTGCAGCAAAAGGAAGGTTATAATCATACAAAATGAGGTGCCAGTTCTTATGGTGTCAGTTAAATAAAAACTGTTTTGGTGCTTAACGTAGTTCTGTGCTCAAAGACACTTGTTTAGCAATTCTGAAAGGCAGTATGTAGCAGGAACATTAAACTTTCAACATTGATTGGAGTATTGTGACTCATTCTTTTCACTTCTCATGGGGTTATACCAGCAGTAGAGAAACTCTTCATTTAGTATTTGAGGGGGATCAGTTACCTTGTGAAGAAGTTCAGGCTAGGAAAATGTGTCACTGAAGTAAGATTTCTTGGTCAGTTGTTGCAGTACTGCACCCAGTTTTAAAATCTGGGTAAAAGATGTCTTCTGTCCAGTTTTGGTTACTGTTTGAAGGGAGAATTATCTTAAGGAAAAATGGGATGGTGGTGAGGAAAATGGAAGGAGAATTAATGGAGACTGGATGACAGCGAAGGGTGCTTGGAGCTTATGCTTGATGGAGACAGATGCTTCTTGGATAGTTCTACACTTTCAGCAAATGTAGGTTAGCTTTCATTAGCACTTAAGAGTGTTCCTGCCTGGTATAACTTTGCTAATGTTAAAAACAATAAATAAACTCAAAATTATCCTGAAATAAAGTAGACCAGACTTAAGCTTAGCATTCTCATGTTTTACTCTCTGGAGAAGGGTGATGTCAAGTGTAGTTAGAAATGTTACCTTTGAGGTTTTTTTAACAGTAGGCATAGCAATGCTTCTTACCATTGTCTCCTACAGCTAACTAGCTTCATAAACTCAGATTCTTAGTTTTACTCTTGGAACTGATGTGTCCCAAGCTACTAGCAGAGATCGTAATTTTGACATGATTTTATTTGTTAAATGAAGACAACAAAACACAAAAACCCCACACCAAAACCACCCACAAACAGCAGAAGATTGAAAACTCTGGGAATCAAATGTGTTCATCTTTGCCTTCAAACTGGTACTTAAACTTTCTCTGTGTTTTAAGACCCATTGTTGTAGACCTGATTCAGAAATTGATAGGGAACTTGGATGCAAATGAATGATTATTAACTGTCTCTGCCAGACAGATTTCCTTTTGCCTTGTGTTGGGCAGGTGGATTGTTCTGTGGAATTCACATTGGCATAGGGAAACAAAATGCTAAGGTCCTCTGTAGAAAGGGGACATTCTGATGAAGACATTTCTCTGTGTAACAGCCTTGATGGCCTGCTGGGCTGGAGCTCGAGACACAGATGTTGGCTGTATAGTACTTCATACTGTGCAGATCAATCCAATCCAATACTTTCTTGTACAGGTCAGAGAAGTAGTCATTACCTTATGCTTACATAAACTGAACATAAATCTACTGGAAATAGTAAGTCTTACTTCTGTTACACTATCAGGAGGAGCTGGAAATTTGTGTGGCATGTTGGACAAGACTTGGTTCATTATTCCCTAAATCCCCCTGTTAGGCCTCTGCTCAGACCTGGTAGGTTCCACATGTGGACTGTCTCAGCTTTTATAGGAAAATTAGAGCAAGTAAAGAAGACAAGACACAGTACACCAAGCAAAAGATAAGGTACTCCACTTTTTGGTCTGCTTGGTGTATACCAGAAGTGGGTGCCCAGGGAGTGCGAGGTTGTGGCTGAAGGACTTTTGTTCTCGTAAGTATGTAACTGAAGTGTGCGGAGTTGTCAAGAAGAGTTGTCTTTGTAGCTGCAGAGAGGGCGTAGCTCCTGAACTTGGCTGTCATGAGCTTTGCTTTTATAGGCTCAAATGTTGATTATCTGCCCAAACTTCTGTTTACCCTGCAGTTGATGAGAAATGATATGTTCTGAAGTCGCACCATGTTTTATTCTGCTGGTCAAATCTGAGACACTTCTAAACCCCCTTAGAAATTGGCTTTTGCTCTACAATGTGTGTTTAAGTACTTTTTAATGTTTTTGGAATACCTCTAACTCTGAAGAGCAAGGGACTTTGGAAAAGCCAGACTGGAGCAGCTGCAATGCTAATAGTCTGTGCATTGCACACAGTTTCTTTCTTTGGTACTACCATGGGCTACAGGGAATGCTAAGGTCCGGGGCAGTATGGTTGATAGTTATGATAAATCTATGTGCATCTATGCCTGGTTTACTATGGGGTATATACAGGTGTCTGTGAGATTGAGTTCATGAAAGGAAAAATCTTCCCCCAGGATGACATGTTCATCCTTCAGTGGTGAACATGTTCAACATCCTTCAGTGTTCAATCAGCAGCATGTTCCACTGAGATTAGATGGTAAAGGTCAAGAAAAATAAGTAATCACTTACTAGTTGCTTTAATCATACATTGCAACACATTCATTTTGTCATGTATTTCTCAGCCCTTGACCCTTCCTTATGTCTAGCAATGACCAGCTTGTACTTCCTTTAGGTTTCCCTTTTAACTTTTTCTATTATAGCCACTTAACAGTAATGAGAGAAATAATGATGCTTAAAGGTTGTTGCCCAGAAGGTTAGCATTCCTTTGAAACTAACTGCTGATAGTTGGTGTCAAGCAAATTTGTTATCCAGGGAAATACTAGTAAAATTATGGGCTTTTTAGTCTTTCACGGTGGCTTCCCAAAACACTGTTTAACTTGTCTCAGGGTTTAAAAAGAACTCATTATTTGTTTTGTAGCTACTCTTTAATTAAGGTTATGTGTAGAAAATTTCAACTGCTTGAGTCTAAGTTAGGGAGCTTTTGATATAGAAAAGTGTATCTAGCAACCAAACATTTCTTTTACCAGCATGAACTTTGAACAGGGAGAAGGAAAAACTCGGTAAGGAATAAATGCATCTTAGATGTAGGGACTTTCAAGGATCAGGTTGTAGTATTTCAAGTTTAACAGTAGGAGGCATCTGCACATCAGGTATTTCAGAAGGAATGGATGCAGAACCTGCAATAGTCTTCAGTGAAATTTCAGTAAAGGTAGCAGACATGGAAAATTTAATATAATTGCATTGGTTTAAATAGGTATTTAACGTCTCAGTGGGATAATGTAGTGTGCTTAACTGTGGTGAATGTGGTTTTTCAAATTACTAGTGTAAGAAACATTTCCAGAAGTTTAGTTGTGACTTCCATCTGGGCAAATGAAGTTTGTTATCCTTTACTGGCAAATTCTGCACGATTGATTTGAGTTATTTTGTTCTTTTAGCATGAAATGTTGCCCTAGTCTCCTAGCTTTTGAGTGATCTGATGATTTTGTTCAAATATGTAGTGTATTTTTAATGGCTGTTACTACTTGTTGGCTTACAGGATACAAGTTCAAATAGATGTTTTGCATGTTTACTTCTGATCACATGCTTAAGTGAATTTCACCAGGAATAAAGAGTTGTTGTTGTGAGTCTATACATTAGCAGAGTATGTCCATCAGTGTTTAGAGTTGGGATAAAAATCTGACATTCAACACTTCTTGGAACTTTATGCCATGGAAGGCCAAAGTAGAATGAATTTAGACCCTTTCTCCTTTATTTTTGGAAGTCTTTTGGCTTTCCACACTTATCTTACTTTTTTCCTTTGATTAATTACAAATTGCTGTTAGGACTGAGAACAAGCAAAAAAGCTCATGTTAAAATACACAGATTATGTGCTAATGTCCTTAAGTGTTAGAGGTGGGAAAAGGTTCTTGAATGCTTATTACAGACTGATGTGTGGGACTCCTAAGCCTAGTGTGAGTTTCCAGACTGCTGGTTAGTGCATGTTGGAAACAAACTGCAACTCACCTACAGCAACAGATGTGCAACCAAAACTGGAGAATAACGAGAAATTAAGTCTTCTGTAGGTTTAGTTCAATGCCCTATGCCTTACATTAACTTGTTTTTTTAATGAAGTTGCTTGGTCTAGATGAATGCATTTTAACCAGTTTTGTCTTAGTTTGACAACTGTAAAATTAAGTCCCTGCTTATGTGACACAGTCAGGAGCAAAGAGGTAGATGTAAAGCACATCAGGTGAAAAGGGAAGGAGTTCTCCTGTCTTGTTCAATCCTTGTATGTGCACCAGCAGCTGAATGCATAGATATTTCCACTGGGGGATTTAGGCTCAAATGATGAGGAGCTGTAGATCAAGACAATCATGAATGGTGTTCATATCTTTTGAAAATGAGCAGGGGCCTCTTAAAATAGGTGTAAGATGATTGTGAGAATGAACTGGATCTCATAGTGTGTATAGTAAGCTTTAAGAATGACTGTTCTTCAGATAAATGGATGTTTCAGATATTAATCTCATTTTTTTTTGTTCATCTTATGCTTAGCAAGTTGTCTTTATTATGATTTGAGTGTCTTCCAGTTACCTCAGGAAAGGTAAACCAGCTAAGTAATCTTAATTGCTGCTGTTAGCTTAATTGTTTGCCTCTCAACAACTTTTCAAAATTAACGTTGAACTTCAGGAGGAAAAGATTATAGGAGGAAACTCATTTTAGAATGTTATCGGAGATAAACTCCATTAAAGCTATTGTTAATACTGAGGGGTTTTTTTTCCTGATGTGCTCCCACTGCACTGACCTATGCTACATGACCTGCTTCCTTGCTGCCAAGATTACTGTGAGGAGGGGTTTTATTTTTATGGCCATGTTAAATAGATGTTTAAAAAAACCCAATGATCTCGGAGTATGAAACTTCAGCCTTCAGTTTACATTGGCATTGCTAGCCAAATTCAGTTACGTAGGCTTTTTGATTTACATCTAATACATCAAAGGACTTAGCTTAATGTTAACCTGAGGTCACTTTTCTACTCAAATAAATGAATTCAAAAGCTAATCTCAGGGGTGAATCCAAACAATAGTCAAATGTGTGGCAACAAAGCAGAGAGTAATATGGCAAATGGTCCTAGTTCTTTGCCAGCTTGGTTTTGGTTGGTTGGGGTTTTTCTCTTACTCGTAAAATTTCCCAGTACTGAGGTTCTAGTGTTTCCTCTGGGAAGTGGTATGGATACTTGCTTTCCTTGGATATTACTTAAACTGCTGCAGTGAGTAAAGATTTATATATAATTTTATATATACAGTAAACGCTGGTTCTCCCCAGCACAGCCAGGAGCGCTGAAAGCATAGGGCTAAAGCTGTTGTGCCAGGTTCTGTGTCGGGCTGTTTCCTTTGTTTAATGGAGCGATGATGGTTTAAATATCAGGGTGTCGCTGGTAACTGGCAGCACGGTTTTATTGGACTTGAATCAAAAACACCCAGAAGGGGGGGTTCTTGCTGTTGTTCCCCGCGGCTGGGAAGGGGCAGGCTGAGGACATCAGTTCCGAGCACATGCTGTTGGCACACCCTGGGGGAAGCACATGAGCGCTGCAGCGCAT
>JANHGB010040024.1:65948-90427 GCA_026283785.1 Coracopsis vasa | reverse complement strand
TAGCCGAGATGAACCAGATGAATTGTGGTGTTTAGTGCTGTCAGATGTCGAGAGAGGCGTGCAATCTTGCCTCGGAAGGCAGTGACGAAGCCGTGAAGTTGGAAAACAAAGGGCTAATTGCACAGCTGGTGTGGCTTCCTCCTAACAATCGCTGGGAGCTTGGCTGTGGTGGTGGTGAGACTGGATCGGTGCTGTTTGCCCAGTGCAGAGGAAGGAGCGGGCGCAGGTTGGTGTGCGTTCCAGGGCTTTCCAGATGATGATGAGCGGCTTCATGCTGCTGCGTGCTGCTACTGCCCCGGTCCTCAGGAGGTTGGAAACAGGACAGATCAATGTGGCCCGTTATATCTGGTTCAAGTTGTAGCCGTGGGGCTATTTATTTTAACTAGTGTGGTGAGGAAAACGGCTTTTGGCAACTTTACAAGTTACATGGATGTAAACAAAGTCTTCTGAAGTGGCACATCCAGGAGTTTTCTGTTTGTGTAACTGAGGTGTAGCTTGACTGTAAAAGCCCCATGTTCTTGGTTCAAGCTGTTTCTGTAAGTGTCTAAAGCAAAAGACTGGAGTGATGCTCAAAGGATGATATTGGAATTGACTACAGCACGTAACAGTCCCTTCTTCTGCACTCTAAGCTTAAGCTCAGACCTGTAAGGAGTAAGTCGGGATCTCTTTTAGCCCTCCTCTTGTATTCCTTGTCCCTGCGTGACCTAGACATGCAGAGCACATCATAGCGCAGAATTAAAGCCCGACCTTGGTGGTTCTCAGTGGTTGCTCCTAAGCTCTGGTTTTGATACGGCCCACAGCAAGGTTGCGTGACGAGCTTGGGGTGGTAGATTACAGCTGTGCTAACGAAGTTGTTATTTTGAGACTAATTGAAATCGAAGGTGCCCCAGCATCTTCTAGGATTAGATTTGCTGTCTTGGCAATCATAATAGCCAATTTCCACATCTCTGTACATCTGCCATTATCATTCTGCTAATGCTTGGATGTTAGAGCTGCAAGGGGATTCTCTAATGAGCTAGTCAAAGACTCACAAAATAGACTGTAATTTGTAATTTGGCTCCTCTCTTTAGAGTCATTAATTACAGTTTGCTGAGTAACTAATCCACCTTTTCAGATACACAGACGTATTGCTGATATCTCACCTACTAAAATGCATTTTAGGCTACTGAAGAATAAATGTAGTTGATGAAAATTAGTTCCTATGTGATCAGACAGACATATTTCTCTAAAAGAGGAGGGTATTCCTGTCCTCAGTGGATGCAAGGCTCTGAATGCCACAAAAGTCTATGGATCTAGTCCAAAGCTGAAATTTTACTGCTCTTCTGGGAGTATTTGTACTTTGAAAGATGACAATTTTAGTGTTATAACTGCCATTAAGGTTTGAGGAAACAGCTTTCACTTTGAGTTTACTGCTCTCTTTCACTGGTTCAAGGTCAACGTCCCACTTTCACCTTGTGTTTCGTAAGTTGGTCTGAAGGATGCTCTCGAGACCACTTGGACTGATGTAGTTCAACAGTATTTTGCTGGATGTCCTTACCTGCTGTGTTACCTGTTTAAAAACATTGGTGTCAGCCAAACTCTTAACGTGAGAGGTGGTCCTGTCACAAAATCCACCTTGAGCTGTTCCTGTGCCTGCAGCCCGAGTGGAGGGATGGGTGTAAGAATCAACCCACCCTGCCTTGTGCCTCCAGACTGTCTCCTGGAAACTGAATGGGAACAAATTGGCTGGGGTCCCCTGGGGACAGCTGGAATGTGTGGCTCACGCTGTGTCAGTATAAAGAAGGCTGAATTGTCTGACATGGACAATCTGACAACTCTAAATCCCACCTTTTTTTTTCTTTTGACTGATAGTAATTTTAGACCAAGAAATTGATGTTATAAATGAGGTGAGTTTGGGCTTTTTTTCGGCTTGCCTCTCTACTACAGCATAGTTTTCATTGGAACTACTGGGTTAAATACTGTATGTCACTGCCTTGTAAGCAACGGCTGTGAAAGTAGGTCCAGCAGATCACACTACATCTTACTGGAGCTTTGCAAGTAGAGGAATCAGGTTGTCCTTCCCCTTGCAAAAAAAAAAAAAGGAAGAAAATCCAACAGCAGGTGATAAATTCATTAAAGAATAAACAAAAATGCCGGCAAAACACACGCAGGCAAATGCTTGGTATAAGGTAGCAAAAGTGTGGACAGTCAGCTCATAAAGAGGTCAAAATTACATGTCTTAATGAAAAACAAAGTGTTTAAGGAGCAGATTCAGTAAGGAAATTCAAGCTGTGGTGACCAAGAACATTTAGAAACTGGGGGGAAAGGAAGATCAAGTGGATGTTGATTCTGTGACATCCTGAAGTAATTCCTCTTTTTATTTAAGGTTTATGATATGCAAATGCCAGCTTCTGAATTATAGCTGCAGTGATGTACCAAATGTTTTCTAGCACATCCTATTGTGAGCAGAAATACCAGTGTCGTCAAAAAAAAATTGTGTGTAAATATGACTCATAAATGATTTCTGAGAGATGTGATTTATTTTTCATATTTTTCAAGATGCATTCCATTTCAAATAAAGAGGTATCTATTGAAAGAGCTCTCGATATGTTGGAGGAATGGTGTTTGGTGGACTACCTGTTAAATTAAAGCCTGATCTAAGCTTTTCCAATGTCTTAAGCTCAATCTAAGAGCCTGAGAGGAACATTTTGAACTTATGTAGATTCCTTCTCAAGGAAAGATCCACTTAGGTGCCCCATTAGTCTTTATACATAGCACAACCACAATGCTGAGAGTCCTCAGTTTGGCTGCTGTGTGTGATGCATGAGCACCCACAGAGAGTCCTGCTAGTGTTGGTAATACTGTGCTTGGCTTCGCAGTCCACATACAACAGATCATTGGAACACAGACTTCAGGCTCACAATCTTTACCCATGAATGCCTTGCTCTGTGTCACATTAGGAATCTAAAATGAAGCATTAAGTGTGCTCTGTCGCTCTTTTTTTATGTATCTGAAGCACTATGATTGTATTTCAAGTAACCTGAAAGTAATCCAGAATGAACACTTCCACCATTCAGTGTATCCTTCGACCCGTTCTCTTCTAGCATCCTGGGAAAAGAAATGAGGTATGACAAGAAAAGTGTGTGATGACTTCTGCTGCCTTAGGGTCTCTGCAGAACTGCAGCCATTCAGTTGCCTTTAACTCCCCTGGGGTGTATTTTCATTGCAGCAGGTCCTCATTTTTGAGCATCTTCCAAACGTGTATTAACCTCAGTGGCACAGTGTGCATTGACCTAGACTTACTGGTGCTGCCTGCCTGTGCTGGAGAGATGTCAGTAACCTCTTCCAACAGAAGGCTATTGCTGTAACAAGTACAAGTTTTCTTTTCAATAGTAAACATGCAAAATGTAGATATTTGAACTTAATATTTGATATGCAGATGATGACTTAAAGAGCTGACTTCTCAGAAGTGCTGGTTCTCAGCAGCTTTGAGAAACCAATTGAGCATCTGTGGATTTGTCTGTTCAAGGGCCCAATGCTGCTTACAGCTTTTAGAGATGTCCCTTATGAGCTTTTAGTGACAGTGATAAATAACTATCTCTTTAAGGGCATAAATGTAGTAGAGCAAGAATTAAATAATTTGCAATTTCTGCTCCTGTGTCAATGGTGATATCTTCATAAAGGTGCATTAAAAACATGTTTCTCTGCTTTAATGGCCTTGAATGTCTCCAGGGATGACACATCTGTCACCTCTCTGGGCAACCCATTCCAGTATTTTGCCACCCTTGTTGCATGAAAGAAGACCAACCTAAATGTCATCTTTCCCCTCTGAAATGAAGTCTAGGCCAGAACAGTTTCTTGCAATTTCATGGAATCC
This sequence comes from Coracopsis vasa, assembly GCA_026283785.1. Lineage (NCBI taxonomy): Eukaryota > Metazoa > Chordata > Aves > Psittaciformes > Psittacidae > Coracopsis > Coracopsis vasa. The sequence continues at coordinate 86,571 of JANHGB010040024.1, read as the reverse complement.
ACAGCATAGCTGAAATGGAACAATTTTCTTTGCAATTGCACCCAAATTGAAACTAAACCAAAGCCTTTACTTCTTTGACTGCCTGTTTCTAGGCCAGGAACATCTCAGTCCTTCCTAGAAAACACCTAAGTGACTTTCCTCACCCTCCTTTATTTATTTTAAATCAATTGTTAAGTTACTTTTTAAAAGCTTATTTCCAGTTTATGAAGTTACAAACAGTGCTATGGGTGTTTGTGATGATGTTTGTTCTGTCTTTCCACTGGGGGATTGTTGATGTGTGAGGTAGGGACCCTGGAAACACCACACTGCTGTTACACGCTGCTCACAGTGCTGCTTTGTACCTTGCCTGCTGAAGATGTGCAGACGAAAAGACGGTGGCTTTGGTCCTGCTAAGAGCTGAACACCCTCAAGGCGTCCTGACACCCAAAGGACCTGCAAGCTGATTGGGACCTCACAATGGGGCTCAGCAACTTGTGGGGTCCTGGCCTACTGCTGTGCACTGAATGTACAAGGAAAGGGGCAGCAGCTCCTGGCAGATGAGGTTGTGTTGCTAGCTGGCATCCACATGAAGCTTCTGCTCTGTCTCAACAGCCCGGTTTGACTGCAGCACCTACAGGTTTTCCTTAGGATACTTGAAGGGAAAGCCAGAGGTGAGGCTTCTGTGCTTAAGTGCTTGAGATTATTCTGTTTTATTTCAAGCTTTTAGGTAAAGCAGAGGCATTTACCCCAGTATAGACTCATCGAAGTCACTTTAAATAACCCAGTTTTACAGCCCTTCCAAGTAATTCTGCTAGACATCTCTAGCAATGCCAGCCACCACTGACGAGAAAGTGGTTGTTTGGATGGGGGCTTGATTTACCTTTTGGGTGAAATTGTGCTATGACAACAGTGCATTTTGCATAAACAAAGTTTTTATTGACCCTACTTCATAATCTTTCTCTTGCAATAGTTTGTAGCCAGTCATAGTAGATTAACTAAGCCAGTAAATGCATATAGAATGACTAACTGTTACAGTGAAACATACAGTGCTCTGTGGTCAGCACAATATTATACACAAGACAATTTTCCCCATGTTTTGTAAGGCTTCCAGCAAGATGAGGAAATCACTGCTTTTGTTTTTAAGATCTTGTCAGTGTTTTGTAAATACTTCTGATATTTATGACTATACATATGGTTTTGATTATACCTTGCAGAGGCTCAAGGATTGGGTCATAATTCTTGAGAAGGGGATTATTTCATTAACGGTAATTAGTGTTGGGTTTTGTTGCTCAGCCTTCAGGATTTTTTGCACCTACTGCCATTTACAAAGGTAAAAGTACAGCGTGTAGTAACAGCAGTGAGCCTGCAACTCAGAGAGCAAATCCAGCCTGTTGGCTTGGGTGCCGGTGCCAGTGCCAGGGTCCTTTGAGGGAACGGCTCTCTGTGTTGCTGTGTGCTTTGGACCCAGGCCTGGGGATGATAACTGCCTGTACCGGCGATAGCACCTCTCTGCAAGGCTCTCAGCCCACTTGTATATCATATCACTGTTTTGGAGAAGAGGAAACTTGGGACCAGAGTGCCTGTGCTGCCTGCCCAAGGTCGTGCCTTGGGAGACGGATAGCAGCATTCCATCCGTAGGCAGGGTCCCTGTTCCTGCGTGAGAATCACTGCCTCTCGCAGGAAAGGCTGCTTCATTTTCGGGGTTTGGTAGGGATCTCCCTTAGAGCCAACTGCAAATGCAGTGTCCAAGCCCCCTGCCTGTGCCACAGGTCCTTGAATGGAAACCCAAATGAGTGACTGTCCTGCCAGCTAAGTTCCAGCCTTAGATCATCATCGTAATGCAGCTACTTGCCTGGTGGAGATAAGACCAAGACAAACCGCTTAGGTTTAATGTGGGATTTAGCAGAGTCTTGGGATGATTTAGGATTATTGAAACAGCTTCTGGTTATTCCCAGCGCTAGGTGTTGTGCAAACAACATACTAGAAATGGAGGGATCTGTGAGTTGTTACCCATTTCTGGAGCAATTAATCTCCTCTATTTACTGTGGATTACAAGGACAAAGAGAGGTTATCAGCTCTATAGTAACTTGAAAGGACTCTATAGATATGACTGTGATGTTAATGCAGTTTTTCCAGCCTGCTAGCTGCCTTAACTAAAATGCATGAAACTAAGGGGGAAAAAAAAAAGGGGAGGGGGAATAATTTTCATCTACCATTCTGCTACCACTTGAGCATTTCAGTCAGAAAGAAGGAGTTTTGAGAGAAATCCTTTTAGCCAGAAACACTTATCCCAACCATGTGTTTTTCTACCAGCAAAAAGACATGACTGATGCACAAAGCTATAGTAGCTCATAGACAACTGGTTTATCCTAACCCGCTGCCGGAGGGAGATGGAGCTGTGTGAGTCTATCTTTGTGGGCTTTTGCAACAGCCCCTGTGTGGGGCTGGAAACCCTTCCGTGCTCTTCCCTGTGCCAGCAGTTACTGCAATATGCAGATGACCTTGCTTAGGGGCTTTTCTTGTGCATAGATGAACAGGAGAAAAATTACTTGTTCTTTTAGAAGTCAGCCTTGAAGTGGAAAAGCTATTTCTTTATTGTCTTTTTGGGGGCTGCCATTGCTCTGAGCCTACCGTAGAGCGGTGCCTCCAGCTGAGCTGGACGTGTACTGGCTGCTTTTTCACTTTTATCATGATTGTTAATATTTCCTGTTCCACTAAGCCACGTTTCCCTGGTACTCGTCCCGAGTGCTTGGCTCCTAAACAAAGTCACAGCTCTTGTCACAAGGCAGCAGGCTGCATGCTTATCCTTCACCCAAGTGATGACTGAGGGCTCAGCAGTAGGGAAGTAACGCTGACAGCTCCGCTCTTGGAAGGCAGATTGTCAGCATTCCTCACCAGGGCACCCGGCCGGCCTGGGAAAAGGATATTGTTTGTGGGGGGAGGCTCCAAATTAGACCGACTGTCCTTCCAGAGCCGAGGAAGGTGAAGAGGGATGGTTGGCCGATCTCCTTCCGAGCACAGGTAGAGTCTGCTCAGAAGCTGCAAAGCCCGAAGCAAGTACTATGGTTCTGCATGTGCAAACTGAGTAGCTGGGTGCAAAGAGAGAGGGGAATCTAATGGCTGAGAGGGCAGCAAGACATTATAAAATGATGGTGATTATCAACAACAAGCCCCATTATTGCTCTTAGAGAAAAGACAGTAGCTTACATCGAAGGGAGGATGACGGCTCACTGGGTGGATATGTCTGGGATGAAACTGAGATCATTTCTGCAGCTAGTCTGTGGGCCCACTCCTGTGTTTAAGAATCAGCCCAGGGAGCAGCAGCTGCAGAGCAGCATTGAGCTGCCGCCCCAGGGAAGCTGCTGCAATCACTCCCAAACAATCTGGAAACTGTTCCCATGTGTTTTCCTGAGGGCTTAAGCAGCTCGCAGCCATGGCCCACAGACGTCTCGTGTTGTGAAACTGCAGCCGTGGGGCGATCAGCTCCCTGCTGTCCTCCCCATCATCCTTACTCACTGGGAGGGAGGCCAAGGAGGTGCCTCTGGGGTGACTCAGGGCAGGCACCAGGGAAGGTTCCGGGCTCGCCTCCCTGCTGCTGGTGCTGGCTGTGTCTGTTGGAGAAGCCTTCATGCTCTGAAGGCCACTGGGCATGCCAAGGAGGAATGGGCTGTCTCATATGATCTTGAAGGTGCTTGATAGGCCTCCTGAGATGGCACATCCTGGGGTATGCCATGCCACTGCCTTGCTGGCAGCTTCACCGGTGCTGCTGTTCCTCTCCACAGTTGTGAAGTGGTAGCACTGAGCAGCTGAAGGAAACAGTGGTCTCCAGAACACCTGCAGCCCTGTAGATTTGCTGCTAATAACCTCAGGAACAGCTCTGCTGACCTGCCTTGAAATGGGGAAGGTGCAATAAGCTGAATGTGTGAAATAAACGTATCTTGAGAGCGGAGGTCCCCTTGCCCTGTGAGCTGGGTGCTAGCAGTGCCAGGAGTGGGAGTGCAGCGCCCATGCTTGCCACCTTCATTTGCAGGCTGGAGGTCTTCTCTCTTCCTAGGTTTTCCCTAATTCAGCTTGTCTCAGCTGCAGAGCCACCTCCCAAAGGGCATTTTCTTTCTCAGAGGAAGTTATAAATGATTTGGTTGTTTTTCCTTTTAGCTGAAAATCTGCAGCAACCTCTTTTGCTGCCACAGCTCTGTGAGAAAGGATAAGTGCTTATGCAGGTAGCCTCGATGTAGTGCTTAATTTTCATTTGGGACAATGGCAGGGCTCTAACACAATGCAAAGCTTGCATAAAAGTAAAGATTATATATATCTGCAAAGCTACAGATCATCATGGCTACATAGATCATTTTGCTGGCTTTGATTTGCTAATGTTTTAATTTAACTGAATCTGAGCAGATTTAATGGTTAATTTTCAGAGCATTCACGTAAGGATTTTTTTTTTCCAATGCATTCACTCAAAATGAAGTTGAAACCTTAAATCAAGCTGAATTTGGGAGAAGTAATTCAGTTTTGCTGAGCTCTGGATATGCTTAGTCTTTCTCCAGCCCTCTTTTTCTTCCCTCATCTCTGAGTTTAGCACACAGCATTTAGCGGGAGAGGTTTGCAAACCATAGCAGCTGTTCCACTGTCCATTCTCTATGCCTTACTGATGAGGCTAGTGCCTTGTAAAGATATGGTAGCCCTGGAGTAGCCACAGCTATGTCCTGTATTCATTCTGTTTCCAGCCATCATCTATTAGGTTTGCCCTTGTAAAATGAAACTCTGGCACAGCTGGGGCTTGCTCTTAATTCAGCTGTCACAGCCCTCCCTGGGCTGGCCCAGGGATACTTGGTAGGCAAAGCCCTACCATGACAATCCTGCATAGATGTCCTTCAGCAGGGGCTTTTTCATTGCCCCACCTTTATTGCAATCACTGGAAAGTATTCCCAGACATGAAGGAGACGGGACTGTGCTTCTCCTCACAGCTGCTTACACTGCTCCTGTGTGTGATTGATTAAGGTAAAGTCTGGTTTGCCTTTGCCGCTGTCATTGCTGTCCTGCTGCTGCAGGCAAGAGTTCAGGTGAACTGAAAGCAAGGACAGATCTAAAAGCAGGGTTTATTTATGTGATACTTCCAGCAGGTCTCCCGCTCCTGTGCCTGGTGGCCTTTCTTTAACCTTGACTTTATGCAGCTGCTGCAAAACCCAGTGGATCCCTGACTTGCAGCCTGGGGGAGGCAGGACCAGGGTGCCATGGTTTGTAGGCACCATTCAGAAAAGGAAAATACTTTCAGAATCTAAAGAACTCCCAGTTCTTGGAGAAATTCATGTCAGAGGGCCAGGACCTCATTCAGCATGGTCCTTATGCAGGTCCCTAACTCCTAATAGCATTGCTTTCTCAAGCTGGCAGTGTTAGCCCAGATTTAGGGGTCCTCATGAGACACCCCTGTTGCTGCGCTCAAAGGCACAAGGATACAGCTGTTTTCAGCTCCCAGCTGTTGACTGCATGACACTAGAAAGCTGTATCTGCAATTTACTGCAGTTGGTCTATTTAACAGTGTTGCTATAGCTGCTACAATGTCACTGGGCTAAGTAGCTCAGAACTGCTATTTTAATTGCTGTGCTCTCTCTCAGCCCATAAAAATCCCCTGTTTTTACGAACCCTGTCGCTGTTCTTCCTTCACATCCTTTTTAGTGGCTTTCTGAAGAGGAAAGCTCCATTTCTGCATACTTCCTCTCCCTCCTCCAAGAAACCTTGATCTTAAGTTTGTCAGCAGCTTCAAAGAGATCTCCAGCCCCAGGTTTGCACAACCACCTACTCAGGGTGTTCAAATCCTTCATCTTCACAGATATGTGCGCAAGTAAAGTGCCAGGAATGAGGAAAAATAAGTCTATTGAACAGCCAGAGATGTTCAATAGCTACCCACCCTCCCTCCAGAAGCTGCCATATTCCTACATCTTGCAGCTCAGGACAGGAGGAGTGTTTGTTAGTAGAATTGTTCATGTTTGAGGATCGCAAAGCCCTGGGGTCTGTTCTGCTTGTGAAATTATGTCTGTGTGCAGTGGAAATGTGTGCACCCCCAGCACGGTGCAGGGAGATGGTGATAGAGGCATTGAGGGCTCCCTGGCAGGTAGCAGAGCCCATGAAGGAGGCGAGTCCCTGATGGAGGCATCAAGAAATAGCTCAGATTCCTCCTCTGTGGTGCCTTGGCACCCTGCAAAGGTTTTGTGCAGAGGATGGATTTGCTGTGGGTGGTCATTAGGCATGTCAATGGAAAGAGAGCAAACAGTGGAGGGGGCTGCATAATTCACACTTCTTCCTTTGGTTAACTACGTGACCCCCTTGGCAATATGATCTCCTAGCCATGCATGCTACCCTAGAGGGCAGGGCACATCGTACCTTAACACTTGCCCTTCAGCCTGAGCATTACACAGCGGCATACGGAGAGCCTTCAGTGGGAGCGACACATTGGTGAGATGGCTTGAGGAGCACAGTGACCTCGAAAGCAGCAGCTCCATGGAAAGGTCTTGCAAATATGGGACACGAGGGCCAGTCCCTGCGCCTCCCTGATCTTGCAATCAGATACCGCACCCGTATCTGAGGGAATGTTTCTAGTAGGTTTCAAACAGGAATGACTGTTGGCCTCTTCTCAGCAACAGTCCGGAAATGAGCAAGTTTTATGAGTGTCTTATGATACCGATAACAAAAATGTGAGGATAACAAGCGTGGCAGCATTAGGTAGCATCCTAGGAGAGGGCATGTGCTGAAGGGAATGGGCAGTCTGCAACAACAGACCTAGGCTGCTTCTGCTCAGGTGAAACCTGTGCAAATCCTGATGCACCACCACCTTGCTCGGAATCTGTCCTGAGAGTGGGAATCACTCCCCAGCCTCCTGACTGCAGCGCAGCTTCATTCCTGCTCGAGCCTATTGGCTTCTGTGTTGCATGCCATGCACCTGCGCAATGGCATGCATGTATAGGTGAAGCCCAGGGCTGCCCTCGTCATCCCTTCAGGGAAAGGCGCTCATGGCTGTCGCAAGCACCATTCCCAAAGGGACTTGTTTGTGCCTACCTGGGCTTCCCTGACAGCTGGTACCCAAGCTCCATCCCCTCTGGCCTCCCTCACCCAGCAGGCATCGATGGTGCTGCTCCACCAGCAGGATGCTGCAGTTGAGAGCATGGTTCTTGAGGGCAGTGGAGGGGAAGGTGAACCTCTGCCATGCTGGTGGAGCCGGGTGCTGTATGGAACCCACTGGCTGAAATTGGTGGCTGGTTTCTCAGAGCTGCTCTTAAACTGCAAGGCCTGGCTCATCTTCGTAATTCCGCCTGCCTGCCAGCAGCTGCCTAATAAGTCTTTTATGTGCTCAGTGTAAATAATTACTGAGCTGCCTTCTTCTCTGTAGCTCACCCTGCCTCTAGCCAGCCCCCACTACTAGGGTCATGTTTACACCATCTATTCGTGAGGCTGCCTGCAAGCCCGGACACACTGCTTCCCTGGGAGTGCGGACATGGAGGAGGCAGCACCGCACCCCACATGGCTCCCCCAGGGATGCTCTGCCAGGCAGACTGATGCTTTCCCTGCAAGTGCACATTGGCTGCTATAGCCTCCATCCGCCATCACTGTATTCAGTGGTTGGGAGTCTATTATATTTGGTATGTGAAGAGAAACCTGTACTTAGACACTTTAGTCATTTGAAACAGCTCTCACTGAAGGAGAGTGAAGGGCTTGCCATTACTGTCTTCCTCTGTGGCAGCTTCTCATAGAAGTACAGACTTAGAACTAAGGAACAAGTCTTGTTTACCAGGTCCTGGTGACGTTCCTGCCAGTTTGATTAGCCATTTCTGGTTATAGCTGTATGAGGTGTCCTGCAAGCCCTGGGAGTACCTCTCTGTTGGGCAGCAGTCAAGGCCAACAGGGTGTGATAAAGAAATAGAAAGCTTGGTTCATTTTGGTTGTCTTTGTATTCAGACTGAAATGAATTCTTGGGTGCTTAAAATGGGAGGTTTTGATGTGAGGTCGCCTCAAAGTGGTAAGGACCTCCTAAGTCATAAGGGTGGTTCACAAGGGAGACAAAGAGGAATTTGTCCTTCTTCCTTATGTTTGCTTCCACCTGCTTCATCCGCCCCTGATGACATGAGTGCAGTCTGAGAGCACTCTGGGTCACAACCCCTCATCACCTTGTGCAGCATGTCGACAGCAGGCCAGTCACCCAGGACTGCGCATCCCATGTCCTGAGGGTGTCGCTAATAGTAACAAAGCAATATTATTCTTTAATGACTGCTGATCTGCCACTGTGAACCCCACAGACTGAGTATGGCAGGAAGGATATCGGGTTTATTAACTCTTAAACGTGAAGTTTTCTATGAGACATTGGCTTCATGCTATCTGCAAAGAGGAGACCAAGGGATTTCATTCAGCTCTGACCCTTCCTTCTCAGTCTTCCCTGGTCTGACTTACCTTCTCGTTGCCTCATTTTTCTGTTTTGCCCCAAATCTGTTCTTCTGTGAGTGTACCCGGCTCACAGCAAACCACCACCACTAGGACAGACAGGGAAGCGATTGCGTGATGTTGTTGTCCATGGATGGTTTATCTAGTTGCAATTCCCATGGCTCCAGCTCTGCGAGTGCTTATACACAGACCTCATTTTGCAGGGGTGGCAAGGGGAAAGGTCAGTCTTTATGAATCATTTCCTCCTGGCTGTGGCAATAAGGTTGGTTTGTGGAGTGAGTCATGGAAGAGTGGCTTGGGAGGCGACAATCTCCAAGCCAAAGATCTTCAGGTCCTACGTGACCGTTGGACATTGCAGCCAAGTTATCATCACCATCTCACATCCCTGGTCACAAACATCTTTGTTTACTTAAAACTGTAGGTTCTGTAGGTATCATATGCCATGCTTGTGAGAAACCCTGCTTCTCCTGGAAGTATTGCACGTTTTCATGTGTATGACTGCCTGGATGGCAAATCAAGTATTGCATAGCAAGGAGGCGGAGGGAAACCTAGCACACCTTCCTCTGTTAGGAAGATGGGCCTGTGTTTGAAATGCCTGTTTGTTACGGAAGGGGAAGGGTTTTCCAAGGAAGAGTAAACTCATACCTGAAGGGGGCCTACACAGATCCTTCATCAGGGACTGTAGCTATAGGACAAGGGGTAGTGGGTTCAGACTAAAACAGCTGAAGTTTAGATTGAATATAAGGAAGAAGTTCTTTACTGTAGGGGTGGTGAGGCACTGGAATGGGTTGCCCAAGGAAGTTGTGAGTGCTACATCCCTGCCAGTGTTCAAGGCCAGGTTTGATAGAGCCTTGGGTTACATGGTTTAGTGGGAGGTGTCCCTGCCCATGGCAACAGGGCTGGAACTTGATGATCTTAAGGTCCCTTCCAGCCAAAACCATTCTATGATAAAACAGAATAGTTGAGGCTAGACTTAGCATGCTAGTGCAGAGATGATGCCGCCATGCAATTTTGTCTAAGTATTAACATCAAGTAGCCAATATGGTGCCACTGTGTCATGAGCGGCAAGATCATGGAGTAAGCCCATCCCCACAGTACAGAGCATAAAAACTGAAAGGACTAAAATGCTGAGAGAGATTGTACGTGATCCACCTCAACACTTTCGAAATAGCATCAGCAAATTACCACCCAAAGGGTGCATTCTCTCAAGAGATCCCATTTTAGTGCAAGCTTTCAGGGAAAACATTTAATTCCCTGTATTAAGATATTTCCCAGAAGAGAAAGCTCGCCCAGCTGCAAGCTCTAAAATGTTCAAGACTTCCTCAGAGTAGAGCTATTTATTTTCACTGCCCTGTTTTCCCCGTGCTCTCTGTTACTGCCATTAGGACTATTAGGAGCTGTGGTGGTGAATCAGGCTCCTTCTTCACCGGACCCCTCTGAGGTCCCCAGCATGCCCCTTCACCCCAGCGCACGTGTGGCTGGCAGCACCAGGATAGGTGGGGAGAGCGGGGCTGGGCTTTCATCAGCACTCGGCAGGGTCTGGCCACGTTGATGGAGCAGGGCCTGGCCAGCCCTGGCATTGCCATGTTGTGATGCCTGGTCCCTCTCAGCTGTCTGACATCTGCCAGGGAAGCATGCCCATTCCATCCCGTCAGATCCCATCCCCACCATGGCGTGGGAGCGCTCCCTCAGAAGCTGAAGGCACACGTCTCTGCTTGTTGGGAAGGAGGATAGAGGCTTGAGGGGCTAAAAGTAGAAGGGAAGTGTGTCAGCTGATGATGGTTCCTGGGTAAGTTGCTTCCAAATAGTATTCCCAGCTGTTTCCCTGACAGGGCATCATCTGAGCATTGTCCCAGAGCTGTATAGAGTTTTCTGCTCAGCCATTTGTGCTACTGCCATGAGGCCACAGCCCTGCAGCAGTAATTGTCAGTGTAAGACAGGAAATCTAATTAAAAGGGAGATGAGCTACAAGGCGATAACATACGGTGCATTCACTTTGAGGAGGCAGAAAAGGCAGGCAAGGGAAGAGCTCGCTCTGAGGTGTGGTAGTGCTGGGAGGCTCAGACATCCTGCCAAGGCTCCTTCCAAGTGTGCTGTGCCTGCTGCAGGGAGCACGAGGGACACTGACAGCCCTCTCTTCTCAGCAGAGGTAGTGACAGCTGAACTGTGCTCTGCCACTGACAAAATGTACTCCTGGATGCCTTAGCACTGTGTAGGAACATTCGCTGTAGGAATAACTAATCTTTGGCCAAAAGCAGCTCCATCTACAGTGACCCTGAGGGCTGCTGGCCAGGGAGAGGACCCAGCCAGCAGCAGCCTAGGGATCCCACCTGCCTTAGCAGCCGGTGATGCTTGACGCTGTATAGCAAAGCGTTGTGCTTTCCCACTGCAGCAGGGCTCAGCTGGGCATCTTCTGTGACATCTCCACACATAGGGACAGTGCTCACCGATGCAGTGTGGCTGCAGAGGCAGCTTGGCTGCTGGCTGGTGTGCAGTTGGTGGTACAGTCCTGGCTGTGGTTGAGATTGGAGAGGCTGATTATGTAGCAGGAAGATGAGGCTTTATTTAAGGACAGAAAGCATGAAATGAACTCTCCACCTGTGGCCTCCTGCTAGTGCAGTGGGTGATGCAAGAGTGTCTGAGCGCGTCTCACTGCTGCCCTGTCAATGGTGACTGACACTGCCTTGATTTTAAAATAACCTGCAGCATCAAGCCTCAGCATTTCACACATCTGAAGGCCAGATCGTTTCCACTGGGAGTAATGCATAGCCAGCTCCAACCACTGCAGAAAGACAGAGGTTGTCTTAATGTAACGTACTGTGCTGGATGCTTTTAGCGCTGATGGTTGCATCGTGTTTAACAAAGAGGCACCCCAAATCACAATGGCAGTTGTCACATATGCGGGAAGGTATCATTCATCCTAAGGGACTTAGAGCTCTGTGGCATGGCATTAACAAATATAATCCCTCCATTCAGTTTAGGACTTTCAAACTTTCTCATATATCTTCAGTCTCCTCAGAACAGCTAACTCATTCACACAGAAAGCTTGAATGTGAAACACATGTTTCAGCAGTTTTAAATCCTCACAGTTGACATTTGGCTGGAGACACTTCTTATTTCCCTCAGGAGTTTATCGATACTGTTGTTCATGTGCACCTCTTGTGCCTACTGAAAGGCAATGGCTTTATCTCATTGAGCAGCAAAATGCGAGGAAACGATATAAGATAATTCCAAAGTTGCACAATGCTCTTCCAAGTTGGACTGTGCCCAGTTTCTTAATGCTCCAATTTTCCGCTGGGTGCCCACAAATCAGTAAGATGAAGTGACAGCATTCCAAAAATCCTTCCACATTGTAATGTTTTCCCTAGTCACAGCTATTTGGTATGTTTTAATTTACACGGCTCGATGGTGAATCCTCTGATTTGGACACAACATTCAAGACTTTGTACTCTAAATATGTTACTAGATTTACAAACACATATATATGGTCAAGGTCAACATTGGCTCGTCTTTCCTGTATGATCACTCTTTGGGTCAACTGCCTTGTGTGTAAGCCAACTGTGATTTTTTTCAGCATTCCTTTTCAGCTTGCCTTCCTCCTTTGCTTGAAATCTCTTGTCATAAATCTCTTTGGAGAAGGCAAGGTGAAATGCTCCACCTGTCTTTAAAACCACACAGCTCCCGAGGGACCACAGTCCCACTCCGGAGTGTGAATTAAAGCAATTCAAGCACTTGGCATTAGCTGTGGGGAGAGGCAGAAGATAGGGAGATGTGCCCAAGGGTGAAAATCCTCTTTGCAAAGGGTTTTGAGCCTTCAAATCTGGCTTTCATTTAAGTGTGAAAAGCAGGACTCCCCCACCTCTCCTCATAATTTATGTGCCATTTTCTGCACTCTGCTTTTCCCCCATGAAATGGCTGTTTTGTTGCTGTCCCCACTCTCGCCTCCCAACACATTGTCAGAGGAAAGCATGCAGATAAGTGCTCAAGCATTTCCTGAGCTCACAACCCTGCCTCCTGAGGGACAGTTAATCTGATCCAGTCGAAAGCTTGAGTACCAAGTGTCAATGTGTCTCTTCTATACATACTGTGTGTCATTTTGAATGCACTAAATAAAACACTTACAGTGTTCCTCTCTCTGCAGCTGCCTGACAGCAGGGGCATTTTTGCTATAATATTATGTATCACGTGTCTAAATATAATAGCATTCTACATTATATATAGACTCTGTATATATGCATATACTGTATACACACAGCATGTATTTTAAAACTATTGGTTGCTGTTTTCAGCTTTTGGGGGATGTGAGGAGCTCTCATCAGCAATGAGGCTTGTTTGGCTGGAGCAATGGTTTTAAACTTGTGGCCTGAAGGTTCTTCAAAAAGGGTCTACAAGCCAAAACAAAAACCTTAAAACCTCTACCCAGGGCTCTGCACATCATGGACTGAAAAATCTTACAGGACTGCAAGTTGCAAGAGGTTGAAATGCATTAGTCTGTAGTCTCATTTCTGTTGTTTTGTAGGTGTCCCTGGACTATTAAATGAAGTGGCATCAGGACAACTGATATGCATATATTTTAAAAGACAATTCTTCCCAATCATCATCCTCCTTCTCCTAAGCCTTGTCCTGGGGTTGTCACTCCTTTATGTATATTCTACCTGACCGATTTCACCCATCCACTTCTATGGGAGCTAATCAGGTTTCCTGTAAGAGAAAAACCAAGACTCAGCACTTCAGCTGAAGTTGCACCAAGACTAATCTCCAGCCAGCAAATGTTTTCTTCTTCTTTTAATTTGATTTATTTTTTATCCCAGCCCAGCGTACTGTTTCATTGCATGGAGAAAACGTTAGCGCAGAGGGCTGGTAGGACACCTGTTGTGTAAATCCCAGTGATTTCTATAATGTGAACTCCTGCTGGCGCAGACAGCTGTGTCTCGCATTTAAACACAGGGTGTAAGGTATCCGAGGAGGAAGCAGAGGGAAAAAAAGCCTTAGCATAAGAAAACAATACATCAGTGGCCGGAATCCGTTGTCAAGTGTCAAGATTTATAAGCTAAATGAGTTACAGTTGAAGTGGTTATTAAAAGAAAACCATCCTGTTCCTAGAAGACAAAGCTTGTTTTCTCCTAGGGATTCCCAGAGGACTTTGCATTTCTGACAGCGGACAGAGTAGACAGCTGGTCCACATAAAAACGTACGTGCTAATTAACATATCCCTTGCGTTACCCCCGGAGGGTATTTAACAAGCTGGGATGCTGCTGAAGAATACTGGCAAAATTTGGGGGCTTCCTCACATAGCGCCAAATTCTTTAACTTGCTATGCAAGGTCCTCGGTCTTGTTGGTTCACCAAGATCGTTGGCACAAGGAAGGAAAGCAAGGACTGTTGCCTTTATCATTAGAACTTGTCAAAACATGGGGTATTTTCCATGGCTGTTCAGCCTCTTCCTCATTCTCTCCATCACAAATGCCACTGCCTGATGGCAAGAGCAGAGCCACCAAGCCAGATGTCTGCTGGCCCTCCAGAGAGCCCCATTCTTCATGAGTTATCCACCCAACAAGGGTGCTCTTGGTGGCAGAACCTCACCTCACACCCAGCAATGGTGGAGATGCTGATGTTGCTCATGTGCTCGTCCTCTCCGGCAGAAGTGGGACATAAAAGCTCTCTTCACCCAGATGTTGGTTCACACCTTGCAAGCCCATGGGGCTGCCCCCTTGCCTGAACTCTGGGTTGGAGGTAAGGACAAGGGTGGTGAGGAGCAGATATTTTCATCCCCATGCACAGCTGTATGGTGTGAACCCCACGGGGCATTGAAAGCTGAGGAACCAAATTTAAGTTGAAAGAGTTAACCCAGCACGGCGGGCTGCTGTCAGAAACAAACATGTTATAGTAAAAACCAACTCTCTGAGCCACAGTGGAAATTCTGTCTACGCACAAAGGGGAATTGGGCCTTCAGGGAGCTGCCTTACAAACAAATTAGAATAACACTGTAGGAAGGGTGATGCATGAGAGAGGTCAGACTTTGCAACCAGATCAGAGTGGACTTTTTCCTCCAGTGTTTGATTATTTGTGCTATTGCTCAGATCATGTCAAGTTTACTCAAACATAGCCGTATAGTGTTCTCCAAAAGCTTATCCCAAATATTTTAATTAATTTCTTTCTCTCATCCGCTTCCCTTTCCTCTTCCATTTCACTATTACAGATGTCAGTTCAACAAATAAAGTATGTGGGCAGAACAATGAAACTATTCTCTTGTAAAAAATAAGAGATTATTTCATTCTCCTGCTATTAAGTTTAAAAGAAAAGGCCTTTTGTACCTTTTATACAAGCGTGTGCAGTGATACGATTGTGTACCTCATCTCCTTAACTTCAGAGGAAATGATTCATGAAAGAGAGTACACGGTTGGAAAGACTGTCGGTACACCCTGGAATTCCTTTTACCTAGAAACTTCTTTCAAGTCAGAAAAAGTGATTCCTGAGCATAATGCGACACAGGTAACCTGGACTGAGCTACTTCCCTCCGCTCCAGAATCCTGGCTGGCTGTGAAAGGGTCCAAGCAGTTCTCAATATATTTAGATATATAATCTGATTTTCCTTATTTTCCACATTAAATTTTTTATTATGCGGGTAGGAGAATGTGAGGAAAATGGGGGAAGAAGAAGCAAAGATCAAGTGAAGAAAAAACTTAATTTGGTTTTGGAAAAAAATTTATATGATTTCAAGGTTTTGTTGACATGTACCATGTATCCAGAGAAATGAATAAGAGTGAATATCCAGAGAAATTAATAGGAAAAGAAATCACTTTTTGATGTAAACTATTATTTTTGTGTGACAAAAACGTTTCTATTGCTGCTGTCAATGTTGGCTATAAGAACATGTGTACTGAAAACATGGCTTGTGTCTTTCTATTCAGAAGATGTTGTGATTTTCTTCATGCCTTGAATTATTTTCTTTCCATAGCATGGGAATTCCATAGCTGCTACGAGTATTTCAGCATCACCCTGCCTTCTGTGAAGACATATTTCACATGAGGCCATCTGGGTTTAGTGCCAGACCTTTCAGGTAGCTTATCTGGACAAGGACAACAAAGCCCTGTTGGATATGGCTTTCACCCTTCCAGCTGTGCTCCCTTTCTCCATATGCCTCTTTCCTCTGACTTCTTTCCCTGCAGCAGTTCATACCGTGTGCTTGGCCATCCTGGCAGTGTGGAAGAGCTGACATGTCTCCAAGAGGAAGGGAGTTTTGATTTAGCACAGAAGTGCCGTCCTGGATCATGTGTTGGTGCCAACAATAGCTGTGGTGGGGGGACACAGGTTGGGTGCCAGGGGAGCTGTGAAGGGCCACCTCTGGCCCCATGTCTGCGCTGACAGCACCCCCAGAAGATGTTTGCACCCCAAAACCCTCTTTCCCAGGGTGCTTTGCTCAGGGAGAGCTATGAAAACAAGGCCAACATTTAGTTTTCATTCTCAAGGGAGCCAATTTGGGTTTACATCTGTTAGTGACGGCTGCTCTGCGTAACAGGGCAGGCACAGCGGCATTGACTGGCATTTGGACACCACTAATGGCTACGCGGTTCCTGGGCATGAATCACACAGCGCATTGATAAGGATGGACATTACTCATCAGAATGCCATGGACCCGATGTAGTGCCCGAAAGTGTCATGGTCTATTTTGAAAACGTTATCTCACGCTCGTTTCCTCGTACATCAGGCACTGGGCTCAACAATAGCCCACTAAAATAGCGCATTCGTTTTTTCTAGGAAATATCTGCTCCTTGCTGCCTTTCAGCTGGTTGTTTGGGCTTTCTTTTTGTGCATGGACACTCATCATAGGAATTGAGTTAAATTCAGGGATTCAATAGGGATTGATTGATTGGCTGGTAGGTAGCCAGCCTCTAAAAGCAGAGCTGCTCACTGTGTCTAGTGACAAGAGCTTCGTTTGCCCTGCACCCAGCTTTCAATGGGGTTTAACATTTCTGCCCAGCTTTTATTCAGAGGATGATCTAACTTGCCACAGTTCTTTTCTTCTCTTATTTCAGATCTTGGTGCCATTCAGGTAATGACTGGTATTCATATTAGCACAATACTTGGGTTCTAATTAAAAACTGGCCTGTGTGACTGATCATAGCTTTGCAAATAATATCATAAGATGAGTAAGGGGAAGGAACAGAACTTGCTTTATTTGACATCCTTCTGGTCAACAATAGTGAAGCCTTTGAATAGTCCTGTTACTTTCATTTTATTTATTTCTGTGGATCTAGTTCCAGGTCAAGACTCAGTGCTGCACAATCTGGGCCTTTATTGATTTAATATCTTTTGCTGACAAGGAAGCTTTACTGCTCCAGCCCTCCAAGTATTTTGAATATTTCATAGCTTGCCTCTGTTCTGACCTCTCTGTCTTCCCTTACAACGTGGCTAGGATTTGGCTGCTAGACAAAACAAAGCTGAATATATATTTTTTAAGCTTTCTTATGAGTTCTTGAGGAGGTCACTGATCATGTATGATGCTTCCTCCAGAAACATCCAGTTTTCTGCCGTATTATGTGCCAATCTTTAAACATATACCTACATATGCATTGCAGTCTGATGATAAATTAGTGTTTAGCTTAGAGTTATGATCATATTTGAATTTGTTGTGGCCTTTTTTTTTAATTCAGGAAGACATTATCAATGCATTAAACACCTCTGCCCACTGGGAAATATTGTATTGTTTCTGTTGTGTTGAGTAACTCTGAGCCTCATTTAAAAGTGAATCTGGTATGGCCAAGAATGTCATAGTATTTGGTATGGTCTATGAGAGAACCATTTTATGTTCACTTCTCCTGTGTGTGTATGTGCAGCCCATGGGGTGCCTTCTGCAAAGAGGGAGAGAGGTGTCAGCACTTCCAAATACCCCAACTTTTAATTTTGGTTGTTAGTTTATTGAGCATATATTTTCCTGGACATGCACATACGTGAGTTCCAGAGCTGCTTGCTCACTCCTTAAATAACACTGTAAGAAAGACCTGAGACAGCTGGAGGAATAAGGTGCTAAAGGAAGGGTAAAAGAAATGAGCCCATCTATATTATGCAGTCAGGCTGGAAAGACTTGTGGCATAACAGTATTTTGTAGTATCAACTACTTTAATATATTTAGTGTTTCACCACTCTTGTGTTCATCCATGTTTTGTTTCCAAAAGATGTTGATGAAACCCCATAACCAAGGGTGAAAACCCTACAACCTTCAGGGTTTGCCTGTAGGTAAAACTCAAGTGATCTCATGGCAGAGGTGCAAACGTGGCCCCTCCAGCCCCGTGTATCCTACATCTCTGTGATGGCACTGTGTTACAAAACCTTTCCTGAAAGGCTCCAGCATGCGCCATGATACAGGAGGATTTACAAGTGCCTGAGATCAGACCAGCAGCCAAAGAGGGGAAAGCGGAGCACACCTGAGTGGGCTGATGGGGTGTGGACAGAACAAACAGCAGATACCCAGAAGGAGAAATACGAATGCAAGGATTTGGAACAGAAGACATAGAGCTTAGACCCTTGCATATAAACACAGACATATACAGGGGCCTTTCAATGCTTACATGAACATTGCTGACAGTTTTACCCATATTTTGTCTCACACCTTATGAAGAAGAATTTCCTCAGCTTTTCAAATCCAAATTCTCTGAGAATGATACAAAATGCTGAAGTCTTGCAATAAAATGCATTAGCATCGAAAAATGTTGTTGGTCAAACCACACGGGAAACATAATTTCGCGTTAGCATCCGAAACAGCTGAAAAGCTGTAGTCTTAAGAGCTGACCTCAAAAATTATGTGTGGATGTTTGAATACAAGCACCAATTCAGTCCTTGCAAGCAGAGAGTTTGCAGGAGAAACTCTTGGCTGTGCTCCAGACTGCTCTGTGTATTTGGGAACCTGACTCTTCTGATGTCTTTAAGTAAAAGTAAATTCCCCTTTCCCTTGCTTCCTTATAAGAAGGGGACAAAGCCAAGGAATGATCTGTTGGAAGCTCTGGCTAAGGCAGGGGAGGGGTGAGGGCGGCTTCTATTTCTATTATTCTGTGGAAATACTGTGAATTCAGGTTGAAATATAATCAATTAATTCAGCAGTATTTATCTTTACTCTTCAGATTTCATTTTGTTTTTCCTTTGATCTTCCTTCTCTATTAAATTCCATGATGGGGTAGTGGTGAGAGGGAGTAATCTGTACAAAAACCTGAAGGAAGTATTTTTTCACCCATGTTTGTGAGCAAGAAGTTTGCTGGTTTAAGTCTACTTCACCTTAAACAATGCATTTCTGACCATATTCTTCTGAGGCAGAGCGATCAGGGCTGGATTTGGTTCAAAATAGGCATATGAAGGAAAATTGTTGTTTTGTTTTTCCCAGCTGAAGAGTTGGTCGTTCCTATTGCTCCTTGGCATCTTTTCACCTCTGTTCTTGCAGACACACCCTGCTTCTTTTCCTCTCTTGTTCTCATTTCACATTCAATGCCCATAGCAGAAGCATTCGGCAGGCTGCAGAGCATTCAGACAATGTGGGCAGATTTGATGCTTTCTTAGCCCAAAGAGACATGTTCACCCTTGACTGAATCCCATTAGCTTAATGCGTTATGCACATTAACTTTTGCTATGCTGTCCTGGGTACTTGACACAGTCCATGACACCAAATCCTATTTCTAGAGCTGTAAATGTAAATCAGGGCTCCTGCTGATCACGTTTCAGTGATATTTGTATAATTGGACACTACAGTCTGATTTGTATATCTGCTACTGTAAGCTCTTGAATTTTCCAACACAGTAGCTTGTGGGGCCTGAAAATTAGGTTTACTGGGAATTTAAGAAAGCAAGAATATTGTAGAATAGGCTTATGAAGGAATTAACGCAGCTAATTTTATTCTGTAAGGTAATATATATGTATAGCTTGTCTATACATTTTTCTGCTATTGTACGCAATACAAAAGCTATGCATACATTTCATAATCCCATTTGCTGTGGCTGCAGCAGCCACCTTGATCATCACAGGAAGATGGTATCCAGCTCTCAGCCCACAGCCTGCTTCCACTTACAGGCAGAAACCAGCATTTCAGAACCTTTACTACTGTAAAAACCATCAGGTGTAGGTGAATTGATAAACCATCACTTGGTTTTGGTGACAGGGCAAAGCTGAGCTGCAAAGCAGCGGCTGCTGTGTGCTTTCAGGTGGCAATCCAGCCTTGTTTCTTTGCCCATTTTCCTGAGTCTGGTGGCCCTTTCCTGCTGTGTCCCAGTGCCATTTCTTCTCTCTCCAGTCTCTCTCTTCTGCTGGATTCCCAGGCCCCTGCCAGTCTTCTTTGTTTTCAAAATGAGATAATATTTTTCAGCAATCTTAAGCTTCAGCATTGCTGGAAGTAACTACCAAGCAGGTCTTTAATCAAGGAAGAGAAGGCAAAGTGAGATGCAGTGGATGAAGGGTGGAGGGGGGCCCTTTCAGAATAGAAATATGGCACACTTGTAACATTTACAGCCCAGGGACAGGAGCCAGGCATGGGGAAGAAGAGCACCCCAGGGCTCTGCAAGGCTGCATCATAGGTCCCTGTTGGTGGCCCTGAGATGGGTACCATGCCCATGTAAAGCTGAAGTGTGTTCACTGCCGTATACTGAGGACCAGTTGTGAGTTGCTGAGCACTGCCATGATTCTGCAGCAGGAAATGTGTGGGATTTCCAGTGTTTTGACACTCTCCTCAGTGATAATAGTAGAACCTGTAATGGAGTGTTCACGTTCCCCAAAACCATACTCTTGTGCTATGTGCCAGGAGGCTCAGGATGTCAGCTCCATCCAGGGTATTAATCCCAAAAGCACAGGATCCCCTATTGTAAATGCCTTGGAATTTAAAGTTGGTGCTATTCTTCTTCAACCCAGCTCAAAATGAATTTTTATGGGGAAACGTTGGAGTCAAATCCTTTCTATTTTTTACTAAATAAGCAATATCAAAGAAGGGAAAGCATGTACCAGGTTGCATAAGGAGGCTGTGTAGCAGACAGATACACTTGTATGACAGTGATGTATCCCTCACACACACACACACACGCTCATCAGCAGAGTCATTCCTAACGCATTACAGAATGTGTTTATATGTCAGCTCTTGTATTTTTAGCATTTATGTTTGCAATACTGATTTTTTGCCCTGCTGTGCAGAGGAGACATTATAACAGCAGCAGCCTTTTGGGGGTGCAGAACTATTTCCCTGT
>JANHGB010040024.1:55236-65938 GCA_026283785.1 Coracopsis vasa | reverse complement strand
GTTTTGAAAATAATAGCAAACAGTTATTTCTTACCTCTCAAACCTACAGTTTGGGTTTTACTTCAAACAGGTAACTTAGAGGGAACAGAGCTAGGACTCCATACACTCCTCCAGGCTGCAATTATTTCTTTATAATTAAAAAATCACTCCCTTGCTGTTTCTCTCCTTCAGGATAATTATTTAATGTAAATGAGTCCTTCTTGCACAGACACTGCCTCTCTTTCTCAGGCTTTTCATCTTTGCCAGGGCTGATTAAAAAGCCTGTCTATGACTGAGAGCTCAGCTCATGTTTGGGAATAAAACTGAAATCTAATGTTGCAATTGCAGCGGCATAAAGGGCTTCTTTGTGCTCCTCCGCACATGTTTGAATGCCAAAACCTGGCTGCCCTGGAGGCTCACCCCCTCGCGGGTCAGGAGGCCAGGACGTGCCCCTCTCCTGTGGCGGACACACAGTCTCTGCTGGGCACCAGCCCTACCCCACGGCACTGAGAGGAAAACCCGGTCCAGCCTGGAGCATCCGCCTGGGCTGACCGGCATGTCTCTTACCTACTTTTCCCACTTAAACCAGAGGCTGCAGGAGCTGTTACCTGCTTAATTGTAAGGTTTGGTTTATTTGTTTTCCTTGTCTTGATAGCAGATTGGTGTTACAAGGGAAATCAGGGAGCTACCCTCAGGCAACATTCGGTAGACATAGTGTTCAGTTTAAGGACATTTAAAACACAGATTGTGTAGGAGAGGAGGTTAAATAGCAGAGCATCCCCACACCCTAATGTGTGCTGGATAATAGTAGGTATGAGCATGTTTTCACAAAACCCATCCTTATCCTCTTAAAACATTTCCTCCTGTGCATTATCCCCACTCCTGTGGCACTTGTTGGATTGCCTCTCTCGCAGGCAAGGAGCTTTCTGATTCCCACCCTCCTTCCATGGTTTCCATTGAGTTTCCTGTAGATTGCACCAGTGTGGTCAGGAGCTTGTGAGAGCCGGTTCCCTGGCTTGATTCCATCTTTTTTTGGAAGTTCTCCATGTGGGACTGTGCCCCTGGGGACTCAGATCCCCATGACTGTGGGTGAGGAAGAGACGCAAGGGAGGATGAAGGAATGAGGCTTTCTCTGAACCAAGATCTCCCAGATTTGGAGACCAACTCTCCATGCCACTGTACTTCAGCTAGTTCATCACTGGGTAGTGAGACACCAGACTAGTGTGTCAGTAAGGACCTTTGTGCTGTTTTCACAGGGACACTGTCCTGGTGATGCCAACAGGAGAAGGCTGGACCATATTGATATAAGACCAGGAATGACAGAAATGCAGAGGCGGAAAGACTTAAAGGGACGTTACCCTTGCCTCAACTGGAGTCAAGCCTAGGTTCATAACTTGGGTTGTTTTGTTTAAGTGGGATTGTAGTATTAATAGGTGACTTGTCTCATTCACCCTGATGTCCTCATCACGTACCAAGTTTCCTGTGGACACTGTGAATGGTTGTCTGTATAAACACATGTAACAGCATACATCAATCTCATGTGGGAAAGTAGCCCTGTAAAAAAAGAGGAACAAAAGAACACTATTTCCATTTCCCAATGCTCAGACCACAGTTGCTATGTAGGGACTTCCACTATTAGATTTTGCAGGCAAAAAACCCAAAAGAAGATAAGAGCTTTTCCTTTTTTTCCAGAATTCCGTGTCACAAAACTTTCTTACCAGGAAATGGAGAGATTTTAACTGTCCTGTGCCAGAGGAGGGTCTCAGAGGGAGGCTGTAACCGGAGATCTCTTCTGTGAAAAAATGGATGTATTTGGGAAACCTGAGCTGTCCGTATGTTGGGATACTTTTACCACGGAGATGAAATTTCTGAACTTATTGAATTTATGATGGGGCATACACGTGTAATTCAGTGAGCATTTGAACAAAAATTCATTATGCAGGGATCGTTTGCAATCCAGTTACCTTTTGGAAGTCTTTTACATTTTACGTATCCTGTACTCTGAATGAACTCTAATTCAAGTTAATGAAGGTGAAACTACTGTAATTACTACAAATTGGGCCACAGGTATTAACTAATTAGTTGGTATGATTGCTCAAATTCAAAGGCTTTTAAGGACTATGGAATTTGGAAAGGGCTTTAGCAAAATTTAGCCGTGTGTTAAGTGCACAAACAATAGGGGACACTTCTTGTAATTTCACTGGGAACGTTTTCTCAGACTGGGGTTTAGGCAGGCAAACGAACAGGAACCTCTTCAGTACCACTGCAGCATCATCAGCCGAGAAATGCAGTCTTCAAAGCCCTTGCTAAAATGCTAATTGATCATGGAGGTGCCTACAATTACAAGGTACTCAGTGGGGTGCTTGCATGGATGTGTGCCAGCAGTGGCATGTCCCCAGCCAGCTGGACCCAAGCCAGCTCTGACCCATGACCTGCCCAGCCATACTAGTACAATCCTGTGTTGGAGCTACTGGTGCTTCTCATGTCCCTGTGTAACAACAGCTGATGCTGGTCCCTGGAAGGGATGGGGTGAACAGCTGCCCACTGTTGGGCCATGGTCTTGCTGGGGAGTCTAGCTTGTACTGTCCTACCGTACATCCTAGATACTTCTCCACCTATATATTCATTAAAGATTCTGCTTGCTGTTTAGGCTTATGACATTGCCTGGTGAAATGGACATCTTCAGTTTACGGAAATACATTAGTCTTTCTGTAAAACGTATTGTGCCCGTTAAATTATCCTTGGACTTCTCAGCTGTGTTCTACTACATTAGTGAGTATGTGTGGATGTCAATTGACTCCTGACCATCAGAGTGTAGGCCGCATAATGCAAAAATTGGTGGTGACCTATTTGAGATCTGTTTTTTATTCATGTTCTTTAAGAATTTCCTAAAACATGAATGTCTGGTGAATGTGCCTGGCAGAAAGCAAATTCACTGAGTATTTGGGGAAGAGAAGACGAAGAAGACATAACAACAAAAATGATTCCAGCTGCTAGCCTGAGTGAAATATTTAATGCTTTAAAACACTTTGTGTTTTAATTATCTGCCTGGCTTTTAATCTCTTTTGAGGAGATGACTGGAATTGTAGCACACCAGCAGATGGGGATTAACTAATTCTGTATGCAGAAGAGAGCGTCACCTTCTTGCAACTTAGGCTGTCATGCTGTGAACAGTTAGGGTCCAATTTCTCAAGCTGGTATACAAGTCAATATGCACATATGCTATTGAGTGAGTTTCTAAAACACCTTGGTAGGCTCACTATCAAAATACTTTTGGATTCAGTAGGAGAAAAAATGTATGTTCACAAAAGGACTTGTGTATCTGCGACTATCTTCACAAGGGGGCTGTCTTCTTTATGGTCTATACACAGTGATTTTCATTTTACACAATCAAGTTATTTTCTTGCTTATTTTCTGCCTTGCTTCATCACCTTCCCGGACCCATCTACCCAGCCCTCTTGCTTCACAGGAAGGGATGGGAAGGAGTGTTTTCCCCAGGGTCTATGAATATTCTAGTTCCAAGTCCAAAAGCTAGAGGTTACCACATCTTTTGACGTTGATTTCTGAGACAGCATTTTTATTAGTCATTAGTCTTGATTTCCATAGATGTTCTTTTATAAACAAATAGAAAAAATGTTTTTGAAACATTGCTGAAAGATAGCTATTTTTATTAATTTATCTTCCCTTTTGTCTTTCTAACATCCTTTAAATCACTCTGGGTTCAACAAGACTGCTAATGTGTTCTCTGTTTACAGATGAAATGGAGACTTGGCCTTCCATGGCCCATGGGACAGCACGTTCATCCTCAGAAAGGTGTTATCATGGTGGCTCAGTGGCTCATGGGGTGCTACATCAGTGAAAGCAGCAGGAGCCATCCCTTGCCTTTTATCATCTTCGCAGGTAGTTGTATGTTGTCTGCTTAGGATCCCATTTTGAGGTGCTAAACTCTTTTCCTGGGTTATCTATGAGTATTTGCTCTTAACCTTATTGTGTGGACTCCTCCTGCAAAGCTGAGCATTTCCTTGCTAGGCACAGGAATACAACATTTAAGTCTTTGAAAGTCTGGCAGGAGTCTTAGTAACAATGAAACTGCATGGAAAATCCCACAAGGCTTTTCCATGGCTTTATGTCCTTAATTCCCTAACTATAGCTTTTCCTCAGGTACAATAACAGCTTTGTGTATCTTCTCCAAGCTCAGTGACACAAGTGCTTAATACAATGCAGCTTCCTAAGTCTAGGAGACTTAAAGTATTTCATGCTGATATTTTATCTATGGAGGCTGGCACTTGGCAAAGAGGATAGCTGGTGTGCATATACATATATAGGGTGTGCTTTGGCAATCTTCCTCATCCATCATCTTTCCTCGATACCTGGAAATACTTATGACTCATATTAGTTAGATCCATGAAAAACAGCATATGCATTCCTTACTGTGATTTTTTCAAGCACGGCATTTTTCCGTCCATTACAGTTAACTTTTCCTGTTTGGTTGACTGTTTCTATAAAAATAGATCTGAGGCACAGCTGATCAGATGAAAGCTGTTGGAAATGATCCCATTTGATTAATTAGTTAGCCATTTCCTAGCAGTGTTTTTAATCTTACATAGTCAGTGGCAGAACAAATTGTGGTGTAACTTAATACATGTAATTATATTCTGCATAGATTGTGCTTCTTCAAACAGGCTCCTATTCAAAACCAAAGGTATGTCATAATTGATCAGGTTTTAATCCTTCTACACTGTGGCCTTGTAAATAAACTGTTAGTATACATTTATTGCAACATCTGAGAATGCTTTACAAAATCAATTTTAATATTAATTATTTAGGTGGCTTACTAGAAGGAAATCTTCAGGGGGTGATGAATAATATTAATGCAGTCATCAGTTCTGATCGATTCCTTCTCAGCTGACAAAAATGAACTTTAATTGCTAGTAGCCCTAAGCAAAGTGCTCCCAAGACAGTTAATTTGAGCTGAGTACTCAGTGATGGATGTTTAGCAGGGGTACAGATATGACCTCATTTTGTGCTGGTGTACCCAGGGAGAGCAAAAAGGAAGGGTTTTATGGATGTTATTGTATAACCTGAAGAGGTGGCAGCTCTACAAGCTTCAAATGATCTTTCATTTATACACTCTCTTCCTTTCCCTTTGCCAAACCTGAGCTGTGTAAATGCTTTCATAACAGTATGTGCCTCTGTCCCTTTCCAGTTCTCCGTTACTACCCAGTGCAACCCCTGTGCACAGAATGAGACCTTGCGGCTCTGCATCCTTTCTGAACCCTGTGCCGGCAGCTCAAATAACAACGAAGCTATAGAAATGTCTCTGTTCAGTCTTCCCATCCTAAAGGCTTCCTTCAGACAAGTTGCAGAGAATTACACAGGCGAGCAAGTTTTCTTCATGAAGCCTGGGTGATAAGAAAGGAGGAGCATGCTACTCTTTTCCTCTGGGGCAAGGTTAGCATTTACAGTGGAGGATGCCATTTACTCATGAAGAGAGTGCAGAACAGATCAACCTTTAATAAAGACTGATGTGTAGGAGGGAGCGTTCGGCAGGGCAGATCTAGCTGAAAGTAGGTTTGTGTCCCTCCCCAGTTAGCTTCAGTTGGAAAAAGCCAGTCTGCTGTTTCTCTGCAGGTACCGTGTGTTGAACCCCTTCAACTGGACCCCAGCCTATGCAAGGGATGTGCCTTTCTGGGATTTGGATCGGGTTCCACAGTGCCAAATTCAGACTTTGTTCTGCTTTCCCACACTTGATTTCATAGCCCTGCAGAGAGGATTCCCCAAAGTGCACTTGCTGTCAAGAAAGGACACGTCCCCTCATTCAGATGTCTTTACTGCAAAGCTCATGATGCCTCTCCCAGTCTGGATGAGCATTTACCAGGGGAAGCAGGTGAGGGAGCTGAAAAATTACAGCTGCTCCTCCTCACTCTTCTAAGCAACCCCAGTGCTAATTGGCATCCCTGTCTTTGCTAGTGAGTGATGCAATGTGCACCCCAAGAACAGAAGCATCTGCTTCTGTTCCAGACAACAAGGTCTGCTGCACAGGAGAGCATGGTAATAATTTATGTGCATATAAATGAAATGATGCACTTCAAAATCTACCAAAATAAGTGGAGTTTTCTTTTTTTCTTCTTAAAAAAAAACCCAAACATTTTATATCAAAGCTTAATTAATTTGGGAAATCCTGTGGCTTGCATGTGTAGACTCATTTTGATGATCATATTATTCCCTTCTGGCCATATAGTCTATGAGTGAGGTTTTCTGCAACATGCTCCTCTTTCTTGATTATGCAGCTATTTCAGAAAAGCCCTATTATTTTTTTCCATGTAAATAGGACTGGAGGAAGATGGCTTTTGATTTATACACAAATCAATACTCCCTTCTGATTGAACTCAGCGCTACGCTGCTGTAATTATATTCATGGGGTTTGTGTAGGTGTAAGACAGGAAGCAATTATCAGCCGCAGCCATGAACGATTATAAAAGACATCTCACTTTTCTTTGGAACCATAACATTAACAACATTCTCTGTCTAACGTCAGGCCTTTTTCACATGACTTCTGCTAACTGCACTGTTGTTCAGCCGAGAAAAAAGTAATGGCAGATAGCTGTGATTAAATAACACCTGCATGAATTTAGGGTGTTGGAGGGTTTGGAGCTTTGCCTTACTGAAAACCCCAATGGTTTTAATTTGTATCAAAACGGGTGATGAGTTTTGGTTCAAGCATCTTTTTCTATTTAGCTGAAAGTTAATCATGGTTGTAGTTCATTCCTTAGTGATTCTCTGCAGTGGCAGGTGTCGCTGGAGCATGTCATCAAGGCAGTTTAACTGGGAAAAGGCATGGTAAAATAAATCTGTAAATAAGAATGATCTGAATCATTTTAATTACCAGCACTCCCTCACCAGTGGGTTCTGGAGGGTATCATAGTGACAGAGGCATTGCTACTGTTACCTAAATGCTAATATGTGATGTCTGACATTAAAATGCATCAAAGTCACCAGGAGGCAATTGTGTGTGCCCAGCTGAAGTCTTAACTTTGTCCCCAAGGTTTATTCACCAACAAGTGTTTTTCCTTTGGATACACAGTCACAGCTATTCACCTAACAGGGACTGTAAGGAAGTGGTTCTTTACAGTGAGGGTGCTGAGGCACTGGCACAGGTTGCCCAGAGAAGCTGTGGTTGCCCCATCCCTGGCAGTGTTCAAGGCCAGGCTGGACAGGGCTTTGAGCAATCTGCTCTAGTGGAAGGTGTCCCTGCCATGGCAGGGGGTTTGGATCTGGATGAGCTTTAACGTCCCTTCCAACTCAAACCTTTCTGTGATTCTATGATACTATGATGACTAGCAAAGGCCAACTTGAGGACTAAGAAGGATGGTGTTGGATGATGAAAGGACAAAAAGCCCCTGGGGGAACGTTGGGGGAACATCTTTCCCTTTCAGCTCATACCTGGAAAACAGGAGGAGAGAAAACTGTGTTAGGCGGCTGGGTGGCATCAGTCCTCAAGCTGCAGAGGGTTTGTACATGCTTCAGGGAGTTTTCTGTAGTGGCAAAGTCAGACTCGCCTGTTCCTGCTGACTGGAGTCCTGGTGTAAATCAGGGCAGCTTACTGGTCACAGCCTCAGACTTGCACCAGGCCACGGAGAAAATACCTTAGGTATCAGTGAGAGATCCTGTTGGGTATAGGGGCCCTTGGAGTTCATTGAACTGATTTGCCCCTTCTCTTGTTTCATAAGGCGCTTTTACAGTGAAATTTTATCACAGACTTTGTATCACATCACACTTATTATATCATAGACTGAAGAGCTTCTATTTATGGCTGTCTGCTGCTTCCACCTCTTAGAGTACCACTTCCAACCAGCTTTAAAGCTGATGTGCCTGAAGTGGGATTTTTTTCATAATGATAGTAATTAACCTCTGAATTGCCAACTTCACCCTTGATTATTCCTTTCTGCAAATGCATTTTTGTGTGTGCGTAGAAATGCTGTAGAAAATGTGTACCTGTTAATCCATGCATTTGCACTTACTACATAGCTCATTTAAGGTGTAAAGCTAGGTATATGCTTGCCCTAAGGTCACACTAACATTTCTTTTTCCACTCGAACTGAGATTTTTGCATTATAATCCCAACTCCATATTTAGGTGTCAAAGCAGGTTGTTAAAATCTTTATTATAACGATAACTATAATATTCACAGATCGAAAAACCAATAATTGACTTAGGGGTTAAATAAAGGCTCAGAAGATTAACTTCTTCCCTTTTTATAAATAGCTGGGAAGACTGATCTCTGTAGCGCATACTTTAATGTCTTCTGCAGAGGTCCTATATACATCTCTGCACCTAAGGGGCAGATCTAACTTAACCTAAAGTCAGAGATCACCGGTACTGCATCTGCTCACTGGAGCACCCCATCATATGAGCATGTTCAGCTCAGAGACATGCATGTGTGTGCGCTGACTTTGGCTGTTAAATTTTACAAAACACACGATATGGAGCATATGCAGAGGATGTGGCTTGATGCTGGCGGAGGGGACTACATCTGACACCTAAGATGACATAAAACTCATTCAAACAAAGTTAACAAGCTGGATTATTTTATGGACAGAATGAAAATGGTGAGTTCATGTTGACTTGATGCTTGGCATCTCACAAGGAGACCAGGAATGCTGCCAGTGGGCCATGAAGCCATACCAAAGTGACTGTGATCTGCAGCATTCCTAAACCCCAGAAGAGCTGAGCTGGTCTTGGGGGCATTGAGCCGTGTCCAGAGATGATGAGGAACCCCCTGGTCTTCCAGCAGATTTGCAGTGGCTCAGCTGATCAGCACTGCCAAGATAAATATAATGCTGCTGAATCCAGCTCAGCCAGGCTGTCACTGTAATAAAACACTTTTGATCTGTGCTGCTTTCACTTGGTCTGAGCGCAGCAGAGGCCGTGCCTGGGAATCACTGTGAGCAGATGCTGAGGGACGCTTTGCATCTCTGTGTATTCCAAAATAACCAGCATCTTTTTTTTACTGCAGAGCAGGCAACAACGTTAAGAAAATAAATAAATACAGCAGAAGATAGGGTGCTGTTCTGTGAGAGCTAATTCCCCCTCACCCCTCCTTCGGCTAGCTGGGCTCTTTGCCTCCTTACAGTTTGGATTTACGCTGCTGGCGGGAATGTGCATTCTTCATGATTTCAAACAGCTGGATTCTGTACTTGAGAGCTCAGGCTCCCAAAGTTCAACCCAGATTGAGGTGAAATTTACATAAACATCAACACAAATAAATAAACACATAAATACCACGGCTTCGAAGCACACCCCATTGCTTCCCATCCCTTTCTCATTGGAGGGACTTGCATTGCTCTCAGTGTCTGGGTATTCCCAGATTAACTACTGAGAGGCCAGAAATGCTTGAATGCTGCACTGTTTGATTTCTGGGAAGGATCCCAACAGCTGGACTCTCCTCTGCGGGATACCGTGCCTGGCTTTGGAAAAAGCGCCAGGCATTAGGATCCAAAGGGGGCCGGGCAGGGCTGTATGGGTCTGAGATGCGCATGCACAAACACAGAGGGATATATCAGCTTGTGAGTGCACAGCCTAACAACCTGGGGTTTGCTGGTGGGTTTTTCCTTCTATCTTTTGGGAAAGGCGAGGGGGAAGGACATATTTCTCCCCCTCACCCTTAGTTCATGCCTTTCGTCATTCATTGCAATCTCGAGCTTCCTGTATTTGGGTAAATAATGTTATCATCTGTTTCCAGAAATGGTCTGGGACGAATTCTTCTTGGAAGCCCTTCCCACGCAGTTATATTTCGGTGTCCTTTATTTCCCAGGCAGGCAGCGAGACCTCATGGTTAGGCTATATCAGTTTCCCCTCCCCACCCATCAGCTGTCTACCGCATTGAGATAGGACCACCTAATGTAATGTGTTGTAACTGCGGCATAATCGTCAGCAGCATTTTCCATGCCACAGTCAGGAGGACACGGGTTTTCACTGACAAAGCAGGCTTTGAAAATGGAAAACAACAGCTAAAATAAAGGTTTCTGAACTAACAGCATCAAAAGCAGAGCAAAGTTAGCATAAAAGCCCTCAGAATCTGCTTTAAGTTGTCCCTTTGTGAAACACAGGCAGTCACTCACATGCCAAGAGCCTGATAAGTTTGTGTGCCACTGCATGAGAAACCATAACACACTGGAGATGTTTTGCTGCAAGGAGAGGCTGCTGTCTCCGGAGGGCAAGCCTCCTCCCATCCATCTAAACACAGGTGTCTGGCAGGGCCTGGCTGACCAGAGGGAGAGCCTAAACCCCAGCCTGAAGGTTGTAAGCGTGGTAAGAAGGATCGCTGTGAGTTGAACAGATGATTCACATCGCCTCAACCTGCGGTCACTGCCCTGGGGAGCAAGGCTGACTGTCTCCTTTGGGCATGAGGGTTGGAGACACCTCACCCACTCTTGCAATATGGCAGATAGGCATCAGCTCTGGCTAGGGAGAGTGTGGAACTGGTTCATGGCAGAGGCCAAAGAGCAGCTTCTCCTCATGGTGGTGTCAAAATGGGCCACCGGTCCATGGGCCATTCATGCCTCTCCCACCTCCTGCTGCTGGGCTCTGGCCCACCCTGCCAGACATGTTCACCTCTTAGTACCCACCAGTTCCTCTCCACACAGCTGATGGTAGCAGTGCCTGAGAGGCTGTTTGTGCTGTTCCAGTGATAGCAATTTTCCTTTGAGGAGTTGTTAAATGA
>JANHGB010040024.1:35752-46936 GCA_026283785.1 Coracopsis vasa | reverse complement strand
ATGGTACTTTTGAGGCTTAGTTGTTGCATCTGATTCTCACCTTGTATAAATACAACAGCCTAGAGCTGAACTGATGCAAATTAGCGAGCACGCTGGCCCATTGGAATCTGTTTCTGAGGTATGCATCACCTCTTTAGCATGGTCTGTGTTGTGCAGGGGAATGCACTGGCACACAACCATGCTGGTGAGGACAGTTTCCTGGCTCTCAGGGGGTGTGAGTAGGTTGTGAATGGACCCTGACCTCCAGAGGGATCTGGGAATACCCTCACTGCACACAGAAGTGAAGGCCTGCAGTGTACAGTGATTTCAGAGGGACCAGTCGGCACACATCAAAGCTGTGCTGGGGAGTGCCAACTGCCATCTGCTTCCTCTGGGGCTGTGGCATCAACTGCCCTGGAGACAGCGCCGGCACTCATGCTTAAGACAAAACCAGGCTTTTGTTTCCAAAAGCAAATAGCCTTATCTTGGGAAAGCTCTGTGTCACAGAGTTATTTGAACCAAACAGGAAGTCTGTGGGATTTGCACTTTGGTTTTGAAATGAGCATGTTGTCTGGTTTTCCATATGCTCAGTGCATTAGCGAAACATGGAAGCTTAATATTTTTTAAAAAAGAAATTTTCCAATAGGTTCACATTGTTTCATTATATTTGCATACTTGTAATTATGTGTATTTATATTGCTCTCCCTCTCTCTATACATATAATTATATTGGTGTGTAGATATATATACACACACATACTTCTGCTTATTCGTACTAATAGACAGACCTGCAGTATTTACTCCCTTGGGTTAAAGCTACTCACATAGTAAATCTGTAAGCACAGAATATCTCTGCAGGTTGATAACTCACACTGATAAAGGAGACAAAAGGGAAGGGAATAGGAAAAGGGAAGGGAAAAAACCCTCCAGAAGTTTCTGCATGAAATCTGTTGCCTTCAACAAAAGGCACCAGTGCTGCAAGGGTGACTCAGAGGAGAGCTGCAGAAGACAAGGCTTTGACTCAGAGTGGGTAACCAAGTTGAGACAGGAGGGAGCAGACTGGAAATGTCCGGAGGCAAGATGAATGCAGCGCTACAGCAAGAGCTGGCTCCCTTGGATTGGAGGCGGGCCCTCGTGATGTACCCTTAGTGGGGCCTGGGGCAGCAGGAAATAAATCTCACATGTTGGAGAGGGGGAATTTCCAAAGAATGGTTGTAGGGTAACTACAAGCTTAGGAAGCCAGTTCTGATGGGCAGTGTTTGTGGTATTCTTGTGTCTCAGTAGATGAGAAAAATGTCTTCTTTTCTGGTGTTTCTCTGCTGAAAGCTTTGGGAGTGATTACAATCCAACAGCAATTGCTCTTCCTTCTCCAACACATCTGGACATCAGTCATGGCCTCTATGCACCGGTATTCCATGAAAACAACAGTGAAATCATGGCTTCTCAATCCAAACACTAGTATTTTAGGGCAGGGCTAGTAATGTATTTGCTCAATGCTCCTGTTACGAATCTCTGTTGTAAACTGCTGATGGCTGTGCCAGATATACGCATCAGACATGAAATTTGTCATGTTGAGTGTCTGTCTGAAGCTGATTTTTCAGTTTTAAGTTGCTGCCAAAGTAGCTCCACTGTTTCCAAGGATGGAGCCAGAGAGGAATGTATTATTGCACCTGTGCTAAAACATCCTGGCAGAGTTGTGTACTTGTGCAGGTAAGGCACAAGGAGATCCACCACTGGCCTCACCAGCGTACCCAGGCAGCCACACCAGTGTCTGGCACTTCAGGCTCCTTTTACTGCTGACAAATGGCAGAGAAACCCAGATATGTGCCAGCACAAAGTGCCTCTCCCCAGCACTGCGTACCAGCAAGAAGATGTCAAACATGCCGCTGCCAGCTCTCCTGTTGGC
The DNA here is from genome assembly GCA_026283785.1 of Coracopsis vasa. NCBI lineage: Eukaryota > Metazoa > Chordata > Aves > Psittaciformes > Psittacidae > Coracopsis > Coracopsis vasa. The sequence goes on along the minus strand of JANHGB010040024.1, from coordinate 45,052 downwards.
TCCAATGGCAGAGGTCTCTCCATCTGGACACTCAACTCTCCTCTGGAAGGTGGCCCTGGAACCACACACAACACAGTTTGTGGCTTGGGGGTGTGGGGATTCCTGTTTTTTGACCCCCCAAAAATGACAAGCAGTTGCATTTTAAGAGCGCCAGGTTTGCAAAGCCAGGGTAGCCTTGCTGCAGCCCCTGCAACAGTCTGACAGAGTCCTTAATTACATGGTCATGCAGCCCCCCACAGGACTCCCGTGCCTTTCAGGGCTCAGGATGGCTGGTGCTTTTCTAATGAGCAGCTGTTCAATATTTGGTTTTCTCCTCCTTTCGCAGCGTGTGGTTCTAGGGACATTATTCAAGCCCTGCTATGAATGCAGAATTATTCATTTCTTTATAAGCTTTTCTTTTCACACTGTTCCTTGCTTAATATTTCTGTGCTTCACAAATGTAATTTTGCAAGACTCAGGTGAAGGGGGGAGAGGAGAAACAAAGAGTAAGGCAAAAAATGCCATTCCACTAACATACAGGGAATTGATTTCAGATGTGTGCCTTGCAAAGCGAATATACAAATAAATCTAAACATTTAGCTGTTTATCTAGTTGTAAGTCTGTGGGGGAAGCAGGATGGTTGCATGGGACCATGGCATGGATGAGTGAGTAAGTGATGGATGTGCAGCCCCTGCCTTTCCCCTTGGACAGGACACCTGCTGCTCAGTGAGGTGATGATGGGTGGTTTCCAATCCCTCTACTTGCTCTCTTCCCACACGTAAACCTGACATATTTCAGCCAATTCTAGATCATCACAAAGGTGAGAAGGAAGGAGGTGACAAGAGCAGCCATAAATTACTGTAATACACTCAGTAACTCATGGCTGCTCTTGCAGTGCATGCTAATAAAGTCAGTGGTATTTGAAGCTGTGTGCAGGGAACACTTGGATTAGGCTGCTCAAAACAGGCTCTTCAACCTAATCTCATTGCCATAGAGTTTTAGAATTAACAAGTTCTCGCAGCTCGCAGAACTGAATTGGAAGTGTTTTAATTTTGTTTTGGCTGAGGCCCAAGGGCTGTTTGGAGGGTGTAGCTGCAGAGAGCAATGCTGACTGACTCCAGGTGACTGCTGTGCAGATTAAGCTCCTGAAGGTAGATCAGGTCACCAGCAGTAGCTGGCAATCGCTCAATATGATTATGACTTAGGTCTGGTTTTCAGAGTTTCAGCAAACAGGGTGAACACATGTCAGGTGAAGCAAGTTTGCGGTGTGAGGCTGCAGACACACACAAGTCTTTATACAGCCACTCAGTTGGTCTTCACAAAGTATTTTTGCCTTCAAGAATTCCATGTGCCCGAAACTCAGGGGAAAGTCTACAGCAAAAAAGATGTTTGGTGGAAGAGGATCAGATTAGGGAACATTTAAACCAGCTGGACCTGACAGGATGCAGCCATGAGAGCTGTGACAGCAGCTAATGTCATTGCAATTGTCTTTGAAGGGTCACAGCAACTGGGGGAGTTTACTGGGGACTGGAAAAAAGCAAATGTCCCGCCTTCTTCAAGAAGGGCAAGGAGGAAGATGCAGGGAATTACAGGCCAGTCAGCCTCACCTTAATTCCTGTGAAAGAGATGGAGCAAATCCTCCTGGGAATCATTTCCAAATGTATAGAGGACAAGAAAGTAACTAGGAGTTGTGAGCATGGATTTACAAAGGGAAGATCATGCCTAACTGTTCCAGTAGCCTTCTACAGTGAATTGACTGGCTCAGTGGAAGAGCAGAGAGCAGTATGTTGTTTATTTTGACTTTAACAAAGCTTTCAACACTGTCTCCTGTAATATCCTCACAGACAAATGGATGAAGTAAAAGCTATATAAAAGGACAGTGATGAGGGGATGGGACTAAACAGTCTGCAGAGCCCAGTTCCAGCTTCAAATATTCCATGGTTCTGAAACAGGTGCAGGCTTTGGTCTCACAATACAAATGATTATATTTGCTTTTCAACAGGCATGTTTTAAAATTTAAAACACCCTTCTGAGTTCACGCAGGGCAGTTACATGTGTTACCTTGGGTACCACTAGATTTTGCTTTGAGAAGAGACTTGCCCTTAATAGAAATGATAATACCTTAAGTGAGAAATGAGAGTGGATAACACCATCACTCATTGGCAGAGCAGCCTTCTCCTGCATCTGAGCCTAGCAGCTGCCTTTCAAGCTGGAGCACCCTGTGTTGTTATCCCCTCTGAAAAGCCAGGGCGATGTGTGCATGGGAGCACCCTCCAGCCAGCTCCCATGGGGATGGGTACAGCACAAAGCTGCTTGTAGCTCTGTGCTTCTCCATGAATGCTGGCTGACAGGCTGCACACAGGCTGGGAATGGGGTCAACCCTGATCTGTCTTCACATGCCGTGCAGTACTCTAGGTGAGTTCAATAGAGATGGAGGTGTTTGCTCAGCTTGAGGGAGGCTGAGGGGCTTTCTGCTCCTTGTGACGGGAAGAAAGCTGCCAACACACATCTACCCACCACAGGGGCTGCAGCAGCTGGGAAGTTGCTTGCTTGAGGGATCTTTCCCTGGGATGGGATTTTACTCATGATCCATTAACACAGACAAGCAAGGTATGGTTAGAAAATTGCTGAAGAGGAATGGAAACCCCAGCTGGAGCTGGGAAGAGAAGGTCTGACCGGATATCTGCACTCCAGCACTGAGCTGTTGGCTTTTCTCCCCAGTTGTGATAGATAGAGAGATGTGAGCAGAAGCTTCACAGGATGATGGTTACTATGGCTACCCCCACACTGTCCATCCAGGCATCCATCTGCTTGGCTCACAGGGCTGGAAAAGATACACTGCTGCTTTTGAAAGCTGCTGGTAATCTATCCTTGCTGGCTGGACAGGGATGATATCCTCCTCTGAGATCAATTTTACCCAGGGTTTTTTAAGCTATGAAAGCCATTCCAACAGCAAAGACATGTTGACAAAGAAGGTGTTGTTTCCTTTCAATAGTTGTCTTATTGTTACCGAAAAAGGGGTACAATGATAATGGAGAGGTACCAGTAGGTCCATAGCACACTGAAACACCCACCAGCTTCACTGGGAATTTAACCCTTCAGATTTACTTGGGAGATTGAGTACGCCTGCTAGCAATGCTGTGGTGCTGGTTTGACACATTCACAGAGAACAGGGAATGGAAGTTGAAAATGCGGAAGCTAATGTCTGTAATTACTTGTTACTGAGCTTTTTGAATGGTCACAGAAGGAAACTGGGATAAGCATATAGGTATTGTGTAATAGACTGGGTTTCTTCCTGCTGTAAAGTACATGCTGCTCTGCATAGGGCTTTTTTTTTTTGCTGGCAAGTGGGATGCATGGGAAAACGTACCACATATTTTGAATAGCAGTATCAAGCACTGATCTTGCAGTAGATGTTTTAGAAAAGCTGAGCTAGGAAAATGTATTTGAAAAGTGTTTGTTTAAATATAAAAATAATGAAAAATCTCTGCTGGAGAGATGATCAGATAGAGTTTACATATTCTTCCTCTCCAGTGGTCTTCTCTGTGAAGACAGTCTTTCATTTAGAGACTGGTCTGGGATGAATAAGATTCTGCCAAATGTTAATTCTCTTGCTCCTGGGCAGTTTCTTTGTCCTTATCATTCGATACTACTGCTTTATATGGCTATTTGTCTTTGGAAAATTCCTGCAAAACCAGAATCCCTGATGGATACAGTTGACATCTGTGGACTATGTGGGAAATACATTGTGCTATTCAGGTAAACATGAAAAGCACAAATACATACACAGTGCAGGCTTATCATGTGCATATTCTATACATCCTTCTGAGTTGTGTTCCTTGAATGCAGAGTGCACTTTTGTTTACCTCTCAGAACATCACTGGTGGTAAACACAATGGTGACTTCCTCCTCCCTTTGTTGCTGTGCACTGGGATGGCTGGGAGCTCCAGGAAGCCGAAATCAGGTTCTCTGTTTCCTCTGTTAGTTGTGTCATGTGGAAGAAGCAATCATTTCACAAGTCAGTAGTTTGTCATATCGTTCTCCTTCCTGCCAGCTTTATCTAAGCTTTCTGTCTTCCAGGAAGCCGGAGTCTGTTACAGTAGTAAGACAAGCTCTCCAACCCTGACTGATAAAAGTGTCTTACACTTTATAGGTCTTACAAATGATTTTAACTAGAAGGCTTTGTTACCAAGGCAAGTAGGATGTAATGTGATGACAGCAAACAACAATCTATATCCTGGACATAGAAATGTGTGTATGCACATGTATATTTATACAAGTGTGTTCATTTCTGCTTGTCAGCATAAACCCATGAAAAAACTCACAGATCTCTCATCTGATCTTTGGTATAGCAGATGCTGGGCTGCAGGCAGTATTGCCTTTCTAGGGGAGGATAGATTTGAGTTTCTAATTTTGCAGCCTTAGTCTGATTGTTTGGGGATGCTGAAGGGCAAGGTGAAGAGTGCGCCTTTGCTACAGCCTGTTCTCCATATTCCAGCTAGCCCATTGACTTGTTCAGTAGATACAAAGAGTTAGAATACATTAACATTATTTTCAGATGTCTGATTTTTGACTTGGAAAATTGTTGGTTTCAGCTTCTCTGCCAGATGGCTGAGGAAAGAGCAGTCTGTGCTTTGTGTTAAATGTTTGTGTGAGAATCTGAGGAAGCAGAGTCCAATTAGCATAAAAAGCCATTGTGGTCTTCCAAAATCTGGGAATGGCAAGGCAGTGAAACAGAATGAGCAATCACCTGCCTGAAATAAAATTAACTGCAGCTGTAAATCAGAACAGCTCAGTTAATTGTACCTAGCTGAGGCAATGAGCCTCAGAAGTAATATTCATCATGCATGATGGAAATGAAGCACCATTCTGTCTCCGACGTTAGGCATCTCGACTCCACTGTCTATATGGGAAAGATTATAGTGTGCCTTCAGGAAACTCAGCATCTACTGCATGTTTCCAGCTTTTGACCTGGAAACTGTTGGGGAAAGTCAGCAAGAAAAGGCATCCTGGACTGCAGATTCACATTCACTTTAATCTAATCTACTCAGGATATAAGTGCATGCTTTTGATCTGAAAATATGATGCCCTTGACCAAAGTTTGTTCCACTTTGTATGATGTCCCAGAAAATTAATGTGTGATAGCCAGGAGTGGATTTACTGGAGGGAAGATGGGGAATTGTATCCCATTTATTGCATCCCGAGCAGTCTGGGCTCGTGTGTGGAGGGACGGGCTTTGTAAGGGGCTGTTGGAGGAGGACTTTGTATTTAGCCCTTACTGCTCCCCATGACTTCCAAAGAAGGACCTTCATCACTACTGTGCCTCCTGAGGGCATTTGGAGAGATCCAACATGGAAAGAGGTACTGAGCAGAGGGTGCCTCCAAGGAGAGTGTGATGCTGCTGAGGTGTAGATGTAGCTCCCCTGTGCTAAGGGGTAGGTACAGAGGCTGTTGTCTCTCTACAGCTATCAGAAGAGCATACCATGCAGCTTAGAGCTACAGCCAGCTGTGCAATAATGTTTGGTTCTTTAGAGGTGAGCAAAATTTGTGTGCAGTGTCCCCCAAGCCTCCTTTTACGGTTTGAGCTCAGAGGATACAAAATCTGTTCCTCTCCACCTACTCCAGATTTGCTTTCAACAGCACCAGTGTCACCTTGTCCCTTTGCTCCTCCCAAAACGTGATGGCTTTCGCCAACCTTCTTCTGAACACTCACGTACACACCAGAATCCACCACAAACATTTCAATGGAGACACTGTTCTAGGGGTATCCCATGGGGAGTATATTTCTGTTGACCTTTAGCGTATCTCACCAGATTTCCCAGGTTTTGCAAAACTATTAAGGGAATGTGCTATGCACAGGGCAATTTGAAACAATGCCGTTGTCTCCTTTTTAAAGGCAGGAAGTGAAAATGCAATATTAGCTCCCTTGCAATTGCCAGTGAAGGTAGGGATCGTGTAACGGTGTTAGCTGGAATTTAACCACCATTAATGAAAACATGTCCGTGCACTAGAAAAAATACACTCATTTAACTCAGAAATTACTCTTGAGATTAACAGTATTCAGCAAATGTGAGTTGTGGAGGAAATGGGCGGTAAACTTCTTAGCTTTAATGCTCAGTACAGGAAGAGTAAGCAACTTTCTCATGGCATTGCAGTATGCTGTGGTATGGCCATCTACTACTGCCATCAACCAGGCAAAATGCTCTGGTGAGGCTTTTAGATGGGTAAGTTGGTGTAATGTACAAAGGCCTGAAGAGGCTTCTTCACAGCCACAGCTAGCAGGAAAACTGGAAAAGAGAAAGGGCTGCAGTTCCTATAGAATAGGAGCAAGTCAGCTGCATCTTTAGACACATAATTTGCTGGAGTGATGTTCTTTCAACAGGAGCCACACTTCACCACCCTTTAGCTCTAGCGCATCAGCTGAAGGTTTGGGTCACTCCCCAGCTCTGGTTACCTGTATGAATGAGTGCTGGAAACTTCTGAAACTTGGTTCTGGTGTGCTGGTGCTTATATAAAAATCAGACCTAACTTTACATCTCAAAAATAAATTCATAAATGTTTGTAACCTTTATTCTGCTAACATTGGTCATTTTGGGGGGAGGCAAGAAAGAAAGTTAACATCCTTTTCAAGTATTCTTTTGCTTGTTTAAATTTACTCTCTGAAATACAAAGTCAATAAGGAAAGCACAAGGCAAAGCCTTTGGGGAAAAGAATTAAATAGTTTGCATCATTTCTTAGGATGCTGGAAAGCCCTGGATGCCCAAACACTGCTGTTTGTAGGAGGAGTCCAAGATAGTGCATTTTATCAAGCACGTATCTTTCTGGGATTGAATTAATCACTTAACTCCCTGAAACTCACCTTCTGATCTGTGATTTATGCCCTCATATGTCACTCTGAAACTTGGCATAGTGCTTCTTTTTCTCCTGTGCAAGTTTTAGTCTTTTCTTTTATAAAAGTCATCTTCTGTTTTATAAAAATCAGCTTTAAAATAGACTTTGGGTCCTGGTTTTAGGCATTTCAAGGTCAGATGTTTAATTCCCTTGGAATCAGAGGGGATTACACATGAACGGAGACATCTGCTCATGTGTGAGCAGCCACACCTGGCGTCTTCATGCTGCCTCATGCCCAGGCCCCCATGGAGTTCTCGGATCATCTCCTCCATGGCCTCTCTCATGTTCCAGGACTGCCAGGTCAGGTCTCAGACAGGAGACAGCTGGAATGAGACTGGCTGCGTCTCCCCACTTTGCCCATTATATCAGTTAAAGCAGTGTGCTGGGACATGTGAAGCTGAGGTATTCTGCCCTGTTTGAAACACAGGTCGTCATGCAGTTGGCAGTCAGCCCTACACAAGGCTTTGGTGTAATTTTTAAAGTGTATTGTCTTGAACACAGCTGATCAGATCTCTTTTATTTTGAATGATTCACTGTGTCGTGGTCTTGGGGCTGTGTTTCTCCTTCAGGTACCAACTGAGCCTCCCTGCATCACTGTGGTGAGGGGTGCTGCTCAGGGCTTTCACTGCACGGCACTGGTGAAGCATAATCACGTATTTCCAGAAATGCCAGCTCTCCCTGTAGCCTCTGGCAGCCTGCCTGGCTTGAGTGTCTTCTGCAGATCTCACTTACAGGTACTTCAGTCTTGCTGCATGTTGTCGAGGAATACTGCACATCTTAGGGCTTTGATGATGCCTGCTGTGCAATTGGGTGCCTTAGAATTAGGAAGTACAGTACTGTAAATGGCAACACTTAACTCCCCGCCATGAGACCTGTTTCTGGACTTTTATTGCCTTTGAAAAACATTCTTGTTGATGAGTCCTTCTTTTTCAGCATCCTACTGACATCTTGTCTCCAAAGTCCCATACCATAACTGACTGTCTGTACAATCTGTAATGTGAGGAAACTCTGAATCAGCCTCCTCAAGTGATGATCTTATGCTCTGGAATATGATGAACACAGAGTGCTGTTTGCTTGAATAGCTGCTAAAGTTATTAATAGTCTTAAAAAACATCCTGGAAATTCTTTTCAGTCCATTCTTAGTACTCCTTGACCTCCGGCTGGCAGCCACATGAAAAAATGTTGGGAGGGGAAGCACGGATTAATACAAGAAAATAGAAACCACATGGTGGAGGGAGGGAAGATCAACAAGGCAGTATTACTGAAACAGAGGGCTCCTTCTCATGTCTCATCCCACCTCGTCTCCTCCTCAGCATTTTTGATCAGGAGTTACTGTTTCCTAGCTGTTGTTCTTTCATATTCCTGTAAAAGGGCGAGTCTGTCCTGTTGGCTTGTCTTTCTTCAAGCAACAACCCAGCAGAGACAATATTTTTAACTATTATTAATTACTGCCACTGTTAATTAGAAGGAAGGAGTATCTGATGCTTTGTGCTGTTCACAGACATCTCATCCCCCCGGTTTTGCCTTATCAGTAGGTTTCAGGGGAACTTGGGGGCATGTTGGTATCTTGAAGAACTGGGCCTGACTAGAGAGAGGCATATTGCATCTGATCCTGTCAAAAGACTTTGAAATGGTATTTTACATTATGAAAGCTGCACATTCGTACTATAATTGAATAGTAAATAATGATAGTTTAACTAATAAAGATGGGATTTCAAAACACATTTTTCTTTCGCTGCTCAGCCTATAATTCTTAAATGGCTCCTTGCCAAAGCTTTGAAAGCCAAAGATTATTATTTGTCAGCTACTAGAAATTGTGTGTTAAAAGTCTAATCTCCTGTGTTTTGTGCTGTCTGTACTACAGAGCTACAGAAATATTGCTACAGAAATACTGCTTTGGAGGCTTTGTACATGTCATATAATTGCTGGGAATTTATTGGCCCTGGCCACAAAAAAGCTGAAAATGATTATTTTAGCATGTATTTGGAATATAGTTTTCTGGCTGGGCAGTAGAGAGGCAGGTATAGCCCTTATCTAGTGCAAGGATGGGCAGCCTGCTACCACCACATTATATGATATTAGGGTATAGCCCCTAGTGGGAAATGACAGAACTTTCTCATCCCCCCTGTGATCCTCACTTCCTTTCAGTACTGCTGTCTCACATTAGTGAATGGATCAGGCTAGTGTTAGTAATTTCCTCATATTACTTTGTAGGTACGTCTTTAAACAAATGATGGAGCCGATATTGACCTCAGCTTCTCGCAACAGCGTCCTTGCTTGTTTTTATGAGTCTGCTGATGCAGTAGGCTGGCAGTGGATGTTTTGATACTGCACTCGGTTCCTCACCCATTTCAACAATTACACATTTGATAGCTTTGCTTAACAGAAGTAAGATTCTTACAGACTGAGAATCCTCTTTTATCCTATATT
>JANHGB010040023.1:0-41298 GCA_026283785.1 Coracopsis vasa | reverse complement strand
GATAGGTGCTGTCATGCTATCTGCCCCTTGGGGTTTCTGTGGCTCCACACTGAAGTATAGCAAAGAGCCAGCACTGAGTGCTACTGCAGCAAAGAGAGAGTTTATTTGTGTTCAAGAGAAGAGAAGGAGAAAAGATAGGAATTACATTAAAAAAAAATAAAAAAGGAAAGAGATGTAAATAAAGACATTATCATAATGCCTTCTAAGGTACTGAGGAAAGGAAGAGTTAAAAGTAAACCTAATGGGAGAAAGGAACCTGGTCCCAACAGCTGTGCAAATCCATGGAGAGCCTCGAAGGGGCAGGGCTGCCCAACGTTGATGAAAAGAAGCTGGTGGGCACTACAAGGCTGGGGAATATGCCACGATGCCATCCCTGTCCCTCTGGGCAGGTTGCCCGCCTTCTGGCTGCCCTCTCAAAAGGAGATGCAACCACAGATTGTTCCCTCCATGCTTCCCCTTGGCCTCTGCGCAGACACTGAAGACACAAAATGCTGGTCCCTGCCTCCACCCATGGAAACCTGGATCTGCTTCTGGCCCCGGCCCAGAAGAGTCATGCTGGGCTGGTGGTGCGAATAGCACCTCATTTTGTGGATTTGAACGCTGCAGGGCAAATTAAGGATAAAACATTTTCTTTAAGCCTAAAGTGACATGCTTCTGCTGAATTTGAGTCACTCTGGAGCTATTTTAACACTCTCTTAGAATGCTTTATTTTATCTTATTTCTCAAGAGTAATAAGCGTAGCTGGGCCAGATTGAAGGTTGTGGCCCAAACAGTGTTGAGCTTGGGGGGGGGGCTTCAATAGAAAATGACATCACAATTTTCCAGTTTGGCTCATCCTGTTGTAGGAGACTTTTGGAAACTGTCTTGTACTCGAATGCTCTTCGTGCTCGAGGTTTTCCCTCCACAACTTCACTTCTTCTGCAGCTCATCAAAGTCCAGCTTGAATACTTGCTTGACTGTGATGAGCTTGATTTTTAAAGCAGCAAGACTCAAAAGGCCGAAGATCTGGTAGACCCCTGCCAGACTGAACTGTGGAGTGGAGTGGAAAGCAGCAGTTTTGATTTGAAGTACTATATACAAAATGCTTCCTAACCCAGGGGAGCTTGAACCCAACCAGCTTTCTCTTTGAAGGAGCCAAAAATGGCAGCATGAAACCCTTCCTGGAAAGAGTTGCATGCTCGAGCTGATGTGATCATTTGAAGAGACTTTGTCCATAACCACAGAAACTGAAAATCAGAATATATTTGCTGAGCCTGAGCCTTATTTCTGTCAAGAAACATCTTTTTTCGCTAGGTCTGGATGCCTGCTCCTTCTCCACCTGTGTCCTGCTTGGTGCTGCAACCACTGAACCACCAGGAAAGAGGTATCCTGCAAGTGCCTGGTGTTGTCCACATCAATTAGGGACTGATGCCCACCTGATCCTTACGTTACTCGCTCCTTTTGATGCCTGGTACTTCTTGAGATTGGGGGAAAGCAACTTCTGAGGTCCCAAGCAGCAAGCAGCAGTGTTTCCAAGTTACAAAGCTGAACTACTGGCATCCCTAAAGTGCTCTTGGACATACAGGTGAGCAGCAAGGTCTCCCACATTACTGCCAGCTAGAAGTGTGTGGAGGTGTTGGGTTGGTGGCATGCCTCCGCTGAAGCCAGATGCCAGGAGCCAGGGCAGCAGCGTAGGAGGCAGACAAAATGAGTGCAAACCGAAGGTCTTGCTGAGGTTGGAAGGACACATGCGCACAAACATGCACACACACATTCCTGCTGCCCACACCACATCAAAAGGCACTGGACCTTCAGAGGTGCAAGGGCTCCAGGGGACTTTGTGGGCCAGAGACAGAAGAGCTGTCAGTGGAGGAAAACACAACGTGATGCCCTTGGCATAGTCACTTCAACCCATGCTTCTCCGTGCCCTTCTCCCGCACTAGTACTCTTATAAATAACACACTTGGAGGGTTGTCTGTTTCTACAAGCCTTCCAGGCCTTAGCTTCGTGACAAGGTTTCCCAACACACGGAGGTAACGTTGGGTGCAAAGCTGCTGAAGGCGTCACCTTCTTCTGTTTGTGTGCATTTTTCTGGACTTTGTAAAGAGCAATGACAGAAGTGTTAAAAGAGATTCATTTAAATGGTTGCCAGGAGGCAATTGCAGGCAAGCCTCGCTCATGACAAATCTCAGCTTACTGATTTATTGTCCGAGTGGCACGCACCTTCACATTTCAAAGGCCAGGGAAGTTTTAGCAGCAGTGCCAAAATATGAGCAAATAACACAAAAACTAAATATCCACAAGCAGAGGTACTGTATGGGAGATTCACGGTCTCAGGAGGTGCTGTGGTTTTGGGTCCTGCCCAGCATGGGCCACAATCCCAGAGTGCCCTGTGGGATAACCTCATTCAGATGAAATGATAGATTGCTACACAGCCTTTCCAAGGAGGTTACACACTTGCTAGGAGCCTTTTTCAAAGTGAAATCCCCCGGAATTGTCTCACTGAGGTTTTTGGATCAGGCATTTCAATGTCAGAGGTTAAAGGAGTGTGGATGAGATAATTTTCAGCAAGACCACAGTAAAGGAGTAAATGTCTGCAGCTCATTTTTCTATTACATTTCTCTGTATAGGAATTGGAAGTCCTGGACATGAGCCCTCCCAGTTCATTATGCTTCACTTCTGGAAAATGGTGAGGACAAGAAAAATGCCACACTCCAAAGTTCGGTCACGAAGTGGTCAGGTACCTTCCCCTTGAGCGGCATCTTTCCCATGTGGTTCCCACCTTGATACCAGCCACTGGGATGAGCCGGTTTATACAAATCTCTGCTTTCCATGTTATGACAACGTCCAGGCTGGTAGAGTCTTATCCAGTAAGACTTGAGCTGCGATTTGTGATCATTCTTCCCATCCTCAGAGCTAAGAACATGGCTGGAATCCTGACTTTATGGTAATGAATGGTAAGAAGTCCCTGTACACAAGGGATGTCAGGTTGTAATTTTACAAGTCTACCAGTGCAATAACACACAATACAGAAAATACGATTGCTGTCAGTCCAGCACAAGGTAATAAATTCTTTATAGACATGGTAAATTCAATCCCAAAGCGATGCAATAATTCAGATAATAACTCTCAACAGCCAGCAAAATCAGACAAAGTTCCCATTGACTTCAGCAAGGGCAGGATCAGTCCCGGAGGACATTCTGGTGTGCTTTGGCCAAGAGCTTACAGTATTGAACCTCACGTTTTCCAGCGAACAGAGCCACGCAAGCCATCTCTTACCTCATTGTGTCTCAGTGCTCTGAGGCTGCGGTAAGAAAACATCTGCTGAAGAAAGCACAGGAGGAAAAGATGGGACCTTGTGGGCCTGATTTAGGTACTGAGCTCACCCATGCGCTTCAGGTGCCAGCTAAAGCTGCTCCCCAGCAGTAAGTGCCAGTGTGGCCTGTACAGTTAAAGGTGGCTTTGCAGGTGTGTTCACAAACAGGACCTGCCAGCCATGAGGTATGGGTGTATGAAGGGAAGCCATGGGTCTTGGCCCTAGCCTTCAGCTGTCGTGATGGTTGGGCATCACCTTGTCCTGGGCATGGACAGTCCCCAGTTCCTGAATAATCTCTTCTGTGATGGAACTCCAGGCTGTTTACTGCAGAAGGTGAAGTTTTCTGGTTGCTTTAAACTGATCTAAGTGAGGGCTGTTGCTGATGGGAGCCGTCTATACTTCTCTTTGCCTCTGGGCTGGTTCCTGCCCTTCCCTGTACTGCAGGGACTACTCATCTCATTGTGGGTTTGGTAGACTTTGCCCAGCTTCAACATTCAGCCTCACAAGCCCCAGGTCCAGGAGAGGAAAACTTGTTATGGGGGGACTGACCTTTCAGTGGCATTGCAAAAAGACAGCGTGTCCATGAGCAGTCCTTCTGTTCATCAGTGCCACAAGCAAAGGTGAAATCCTGATTTTTGCAGCAAAGGGCAAAACATTCTGCAACAAATGGGATGCCTGGAGCCGCGCAATGCAAGGATAAACAGAGGGAAAATGTAATGGCTGTCATTTAAAGGTGGGGCAATAGGCTTTACGAATGAGATGGATGCAATCTCTGTGTACCACAGCAATTTAATAACGTACACCTTCAGCAGCCATGCAAACTTGCTTGAGCTGATCGCAAAACCGTATCCCAGAAGAGGATGAGCAGCTATAATCTTACCAAAGGTACTAAACCAGCTGGCTAGAGAGGGTGTCAGCTCTCCCAAACTGTCCTTTGGTCTGTGCTCTCAGGAAGTATCCCAGGTGAAGGACTAGGATGCTGAAGACCTGGGTATCAGGTACCACACTGGGAGGTGTACCCAGCATCTCAGGCCGAAACCTGACCTGCTGCAGACCTGAGATGGATCTTTTGCACATAGTCCAGCTCTTGGGGATGCGCAGGGGGTCAGGGTTACTGGCAGAGCCCTGACACCGTCGCCAGGTATAACAGGCTCAGTTAAACCAGAGTCCCAGACACAAGAAGGACAAAAGGTTTTGGCAGACAGGGGCATCTCGAGGAAACATAAGCTGCAAAAAGCAATTTAGGGATCAAATCTCTGTAGACTCACCCTCCTGACCACACATTCAGCACAGCCAGCTGAAAACATGAGCAGGCTGGTTTTGCAGGCTTGGCTCCGTGCTTGTGTCCAGCAGCTCCACACCGGCACAGCAGCCAGCAGGTCCTGAGGATGCTGCAGCCCCTCTGCACCAAGCCAGGCAGTGCTGGTATAACGAATTAGGGGACAATGAGAAACAAAAGCAATAGCTGAGGGTTTAAACAGGGGAGCAGTCTGGCTCCAGAGAGGCCATCAGATCTTTTTCCTTCCTTTTGGGGCTGTACAGAGGCAACAGCTGAGAGGCATTTTTGTGGGCTCCTGATTCAGGGTCAAGGCAGACAGCTAGAGGAGACAGGACGGTGAAGGTATTTAGTGCCCCAGGCACTCACGGGGTGAAACTCTGGCCATAGCAAAGCCGGCGGGAACTCTGCCATTGCCTTCCACTGAGCCATGATTTCACCCCATAGGTATTAGTTTTCTCTCCCCTCCCAAGACCAGTGTAGATATCAGAAAACCACAGTTATCAGGGTGCTGCAAATAAATATTCCATGCCACAAACCTGGTTTCTTTGTCGAGAGGGATAAAATGAACCTAAGAGTGCAGGTCAGAGAGCAGCAGGGATGCAACACAACAAAGCGCGATTAACACAATGTGGAGGAGACAAAAGAAAAAGCAGATTCTGTCCTTAGTAGGAAAAATATTGTGCTCTGCAAAAACAATCAGCTGACACATGGAGCTTACAGCACACTATGAACTATGCTTTCCTATGGTTATAAACTGTGTCTTTCACCAGTGCAAGGCACAGAGCCTTCGACTGCCTTTCTGCCCCAGAAGCACACAAATCCGATGAGATGATTTAGAGCCAGCAGGACAGACAAAGGCCTTTCCTGATAAAAGATCATTTTGTTGCTGAACTAAGTCTAAACTCAAACCAACTGCTCCTTTTATCACCACAGCGTTATAAAAAGAGTGAGATGGTGGCGTGGGGCGTGGGACTGGGGAGATGGAGATGCTCCATTTCACCTGGTCACTAAGAGTGACAAAGTGATGTTGCCATGTCCATCACACACACAGTCATGAAGGCACTTTCCATGGATGACCCTCACAGGCTTTACCCTCCTTGGGCTTTACCTAAGAATTAACTGTTTTAAGGTGGGCTAGTTAGGAAAGTCTGGTGCTGAGGAAGTGCTGCATAGTTAACATGGCTGCTCCCAAAAAGCATCTCATCATAACCTGGACCGCTGCCTGTGTCTGTTGAACGTGACAAGGAGAAAAGCTGCTATAGTGAGTGTAAGTGAAGGTAAACAGGAAAACAAAACTGATGGTGACATCAAAAATATGGATTTGGAGGGGTGGCTTTTGTAAGACACTTCTCTTTGTGTAGCCCAGAGAAAATCAGCTGTGTTGCATATGTTTGTTTAGAAGGGTTAGGACTTGAAGCCTGCCAAGTGGCCCAAAAGCCATGCTGATGGGGGGGGACACAGTGCTCTGGGGCTGCCAACCCACAGGTATGGAGGGAATTCTGTTCAGTATTGCATCTAGGGAAAGGAAAACATTTCTTCTCCACAGAAGACAGTTTGCTCCTGATAAAATCTGCTGCATATTAATGACCTGTATCAAAACAAAGATGCATACGCATTTACACGCTGCAGTCAAATGTGGCCTTCTTACTTCCAGTGTTTCTTTCATATTTGATGTGCATATGAAGATACACAGCTACGCTGAGGGCTCCTGCCCAACCACCCTTCAGGACCTTGCACAGACAGAAGCCCAGCACTGAGCTACAGCCTCTGCACTGACGCTGAAGAAACCGGCTGAGCCAGTCAATGGGATATGGACAACATGGAGTCCTGGTCACTGATTTTCTAATCCAGAGGGGAGTTTCTCTACATAGAAACCATTAGGATCTTTGAACCGGTTTGAATCTGCATTTTCCACTCAGGTATTATCTGCTGGGAACAAGGTGCTCTCATGGAAAGCCTTGGTGGGCCTTGCTTCTCTCCCTCAGTAGAACAGGGAGTTTGAAAACAAAGAAAAATGGTCTCAGCTTCGATTGAGTGGCTTAAATTTCCGTGTCCACCAGCACTGACGAGGGCAGCTGCCTGCTTCCGATGCAGGGAAACAGCTGTCCCAGTTGCTTTCACAAAAGTGGCTAAAGTTGAGCAACCAGCTCTGCTAAAGGGGTGTCCAAAGCTGCCATGAAGACCCTCCAGAGGAGGAGACAAGAACAAGACCAGAATCATTTCCAGACACAGAACTCCTCAAGCCTGGGAGGAAATCTCACACCAGGAAGCAGGGAACTGAGTAGAAAGAGCAAAGCCAGATCTGCCCAGGTGGATATTAGACAACAGCAGCACTTACAGCAGTGAGGATCCCGGTGCAAGGAGAAGGAGGTGAGGTTTGCATGGAGCGGTTTTTCCCCTTGGACCTGCAGATTTTGTGAGTTTTGCCTGTGACTGGTTCAGAAACTCCTTTGCATGATCCGCATCCCTTTAACCACCACAGTATTCAATACACTGAGTGGAGCAACAGGTTTCAGACTAGTGTAGTTTGGAAGCACGCCAGTGAAAAATACCCAGAGAAGTAGTTTGAAACTTCAGAGAGATCAGTAGGCTGAGGAACAGGCAGCCTACAAGAGGATTCCTCATGTACAAACTGACAAAATTCCCTGTCATTGGCGTCTCCTCTCCTCAGGAGAGGGAGGCTGAAGGAATTACGGAACCAGGGGAGACCTTGTACTGTGTCTCTGGGAAAGACATACTGGAGGTAGCATGAAGACAAAGCTAACGTTAAACCCATCCTCTCAGAAGACTGAAACTTTCCACACCACATGTCAGCCGAGAGCTCCCACATGAGCGACACCATGGGGCTTCCCAGTGACTTAAACTTGTCAGTTTAAATCTATACTTAAACTGAATGTGTTTTGAAAGAAAAACATGCCAAAACAGTACTTTGGCTGGGCTCCTCATCCCAGTGGCCGTGGGGATGCACAGAGCCAGCACCTCTACTGCTAGGCAGTGGCTCCATGCCTCTCATGCCAGCTCGTAGGATTCTTGGAAACCCTGTGTCCCCAAGGCCAGGAAGCAGGCAGCACTGGGACATTGTGTAAACCTTCCTGTAAGTCACCGAACACTTCTTCCAGGTCCCAAAACAGGGAAGGGAGGAGCTTTCCTCAGCTGAATAAGCCTTCATTCATGTTCAGCTGAGAGGCAGCCCTTCCTTAGCCTTCATGGATCCTCCCTCCTGCTGATGCTGCTCTGTCAACCCCCAGGGCTGTCTGTTGCATTTGGGTTGCACCACAAAGCTCTCATCAAACAGAAGCCCTTGCTTACCAACTGCCAAAAGCAACAGGTTTCAATTTCAGTTTGATGCCTTGTCCCCAGCCCTGTTTCCACTCATAACACCTCCTGCCCCATGCCTCTGCTGGGAGGGATGCTCAGGAAAGCAGAGTGGTGTTAGTGCCAGTGACAGGTCCGAACCACCACGTACTTTTGACTCAAGCCAGAAGACTGATCAATAGAAAACTCAGAGTCCATCAGACGAGGACAGTTCTCCACCTCAGCTCCAAGGATGGTGGTAGTGCCAACAAGTACTGTGGCTCCCCATCTAGCTCCTCCTATGTGCTGGTAGATAAACCCTTATGGAAAATAGTTTCAAACAAACAGCTTCTTATAGATATTCATGTCTGGCTGTCCTTAGGTTTGCACTCTAGGTCATTTCAGCTAACAAGGTATGTACGCCACATCTCCACAGGAAAGCAGCAGGAAGACACCAGTTGCAGAAGACTGGTCACAACACATCCTTCCCCCAAAGGGTGGCTACTTTACTCTCATGCATCTCCGTCACTGGGATCCCAAAATCTTGCACCTTATCAGGTCCAATATGGTGTGTATGGGGCTTGGTTTGCAATAGGCTGCTCTACTCTTCTACAAAGCCACTGGGGGAGTTTCTGGCAAGCAGAGCTAACTTCTTGTGCATGAAGTGGACAACTATTACCCTGTCTGCCACCCTCCAGAGAAGCTTTCTTGACAGGGGTCTCACAGTGGCTAATTCGATGAAGGACAGATGACTGCTGCTCCCAGAGTACTGCAGCCAGCCTCTGTTGGTGGGGAATCACATCAGGCTTCACTCTGTACAACTCCCTGGCTGCCGCAGGCTTTGCATCTCTTTCTTTGCAGCAACAGCAGTCAGCTCACAAAAGCATTGAACAGGCGGATATAGTCCCACCTTCCATGTTTGGCTGCAAAAGCACATGGCTGGGGCTGCACTGTGGGACCTTGGGTTATTTCTGAGCCTTTGCATAGAAAGGAGACAGCAAAACAAAAGCATGTCTTTGGGTCAAAGAGGTGCCGCCCCAGGGTGGGTGTGATACAGAGTGAAAGAAACCAGCGTGGCTTAAATCTAACAAACACGAGGCAGGGAAAAGGCAGTGGCCTCATGATGGGTCCCCAGTCCTCTTTTATTTAGCAGCATAGAAACACTCTGCAGCAGGGCTGGAAAGAAGCTGGTGGATGGGAATGAGAAGTTTCCAGGCCAGATCAGTTTTCCAAATCATGAGTCTTTTATCGTACATTTTGGTGCTTGATCTTTCTCCAGGTAGCACTGAAGGGAAAAAAGACAGGTGGCATCCAATGGGTGAAAGAACAAATATAATCAAGCCTCCACCAGCAACAGATTGAGAGGTCTTGAGCAGTTTCTTTATGGCTTCTTCTTTAACTCCATTTCCCCCAAGATAAGGCACTGTGTTTGCAGGGGCAGTTGCAACGGCAGCCAGCTGGGTACATTGGATGTACTTGGAATATTTGTCTAGCAGTAAAAGACTCCTGTAGCAAGAGTCTCTCATACCAGTGGCAGAAGAAATCCTGTCTGGCTCTTCCGGGAGAAATAAAGAAACAGGAGGACAAAGTGGTTTTCTGTCTGGCCATGAGGTAGCACCGTTGAGCTGTTCACAACAAAACTGCAGCCCGTCTACCTCAAGTTTACAAGCAGTGCTGGAGGCACAAGCCATGTGTCAGCTTACACTGACCAGCTCAAGACGTTAGGTTAACTGCTGTGCTAATCCAGCTTTGGTAACGAGTCTCAGCCATTGCACCCCACTCTATGATCTTTCCAATTTCTTACATGAGAATCAGCATTTTGCTGATTGTGCTCGTATCACGCCCCTTACCAGGGTCTCTCTGGACCCCTGGTGAGTGCTGGTGAATGCTGGTTCTACCAGGCTCTGAGCAAAGCAGTGCTGTCTTGCAGCCAGTCCCACCACACAGCTCCCCAAGGCACAGAGGATGGGCAGAGAAAGCTGGACAGGCTCAGAGGGTGACAAAGTGGAAAGCAGGGGCTCTAAAACAAGAAAGACTTTACAGGCTTGAGCGAGGAAATGCTTTTGAGATCCTAGTTTCAGGCTGCAGCAAGAGGGTTAATGTGGGGGCTTTTTTACTAAGCCCATGAAGAAATAGATACAAAAAGAGAAGAACTGGCAAATCTGTTCTTGGACAACCAGGTCTGTTTATATTATCCACCTCTCAAAGAGGCTGAAGAATTGGAGAAGAGTGCAGCTTGCTGTCAGATGGAGGCACTGTCTGGAAAACGTCAGATCAGGGTATACAGGATGTCCACTTTCCTCCCAGGCAGCTCCCTGCATTGCTTTCGTATGTGGTTGCCAAGCAAACCAGTTGGTCAGAATGGGTGCGGACATCCAGCTTGCAGAGACACCCTGCTGGCCCCTGCAAGCCCGTTGCTGTAAATAATGTATTTCCTCCAGTAAAAATGATCTCAGGGAAAATAATACAAGAAGAAAGACCGTCTGATGAACAGCTGTTTCCATCTGTAGCAGCAAGGTTGGTGAGACCTATCCAAAGGATATTAAAGTGGAATTTTAGTAGTGACTAAAGTAAACTGTAATTAAAGCAGTGACATTACCTTTAGCGTTTCAGGGAGGATGCATGAACATCAGGTGAAGTTCTTCAGCCCTGGAAGATATTTACAATAGGAGAAGGAAGCGATGCTCTCCAGAGCTTCTAGGGAGACATGCTGTGCTGATGAGATTTACTTCCCTGTGCATCAGTGCCAGAGGCACTATAAGCATTACCCAATATTTGCTGATGACTTCTCTGACATACAATTGGTTTTCTGCAGTGACTGGTTTGGGTGCAGCAAGAGATAGTGTTGTGCTTTTGAGGAATACAGCAGGACTTGCATGGGAAGCTAGTGGCAGAGGGATGCTGGTAACATGGAAGAAAACATGTCAGTCCCATTGGTGGAGGCAGGGCAGAGAGGGGAAAATATTACTGGAGACCCATGGGGGAAACGGGATTTTATGCAGCCTACTGACTATTCAGCAGCAAGCATAAGATGGAAAATGACCTTTAGTTCCAACAAACACCTTAGGGCTGCTGACGTGAAGGCAAGCCCTATAGAAAGGAAACCTGTGATGGAATTAGAATATTTGTTGGATGCCACGGCCTGAGCCGGAGCAGCTGTGCTGCAGACAGCCCTGCCTGCCTCAGTGGCAGCACTCGGGGGTCAGCTCTGCTCAGGCTTTTCAGCCCTCTGGCAGCCTGTCTGCGTGCAGGTTTGCTGGGAGGTTTGGAGGAAAGCAGCTTTCCCCCTTCTTTTGTAGTTCTTACCCTCGACAGACACGGCATTTTCAGCCCCCCTCACTGAAGGGCAGACACAAACCTCACACTCTAGCTCCTTCTAATCCTCTTCAGTGAGAAACAGCACATGAAGCCCCCACATATCTTGGTGAAATACAGCCCTCTAGTTAAAATACAGCAACAGCTCCATTTGGTGCTGTCATAGGTATCAAGTGCAGACAGCGGTGGCACTGAACAAGCATTGCTGAACACACACATGTGATAAGAGTACATACATATCCCCCACCATGCAGTTCTCCTGCATCTGTCTCTGCTGAATTTAGGCTAACAGTGGCAGCGATGGAGCTTGTGGCTGGTTGTGCACCTTCCAAATCAGAGGTTTGCAGATACAAGCTCACATTGCCCAAAGGGTTTGTAGGACCAGTGGCTCTCAATAGGAAATGGAGCAGGCAACAGAGAAGTTTAGGAACTGCTGTCCTGTGCAGCCTTCAGGGATGGTGTGAGATGGGATCCTTCATACCCAGTGATAAGTACACTCCCCTTGTGCTCCCCGAAGCCTTGAGGCAGGAGAGTGGTTTAGGGGACAGGAGGAGACAGGATGCTGGAGGGATTACCTGGAGCAAAGCATAATCCACCAAGCCCGCACAAGTGAATCTGAGTCTCATTTTGTTTGCTGATAGTTCAAAATGCCGAAGGTAAAGCTTTTAAAACCCATTTGACAAGAGAAAGTGTATGTGACCCCTGGGCTGATGTAGGTGGTTTTTACGCTCACGGTACCAAAAATGTCTCTCAGAGCCACCTTCCAGATCCCTACTCCTGAGTGAGGGGGAAAAAGTCCCCTATAGATGAGTCCTGGAACACTGGACAGTCTAGGTATCATAGGGTCTTAGAAATAAGTATTACAGATCACAGCCTCCCCCTGCACCACCAGCAGCATCATCTAATGAATGTTAGTCCTCTGTGTAAGGCAACCTGCACATATGAACAAAGCAGGCTGAAGCTCTGCTTTTCTGCCTTAATTAGCATCTGCTCCTCAGCTGGTCCTTGTCAGCCCTCATAGCCAAGGATGAGATGCTCCAGCATCTGGAGACAGACACCTCAGCCAGCCAGTGCATGAAACATCCAGTCTCTGCCAACGCAGCTGAAAGCAGCCTGTGCCACAAGCATGCGGCTCCTGCCAGCCCATCTCCAGCCAGCCCTGTCCCTGTGTCTGCAGAAAGGAATGGCACAAAATGCTGACGTTCAGTGGGGTTGCAGAGGAGGGGCTGGCTCAGAAGTGCCCTACTCCCAGGTCCCACTGCTGGCTTGAAACTCAGGGAAGCATTTCTTAGGAAGAGGTGTCTGCAGATCAAGCATTATGTGTCTTACGTGGAAAAAACCACAGTGCAAGCAAAACTAAATCAGCTGATCTGCGCAAAGCAGGGGGCAAAAGCTACACAGAGCTGGCGTGATCTGTGCTGCCTCTTCCAGGATGTGCCTTGGAAAGGTGCTCCACAGCCGCGTGTTTCAGCCTCACCAGCACCAGGAGGGCACATCTCTCTTTTGCACACTCCCTGGGCTCACACGGTGGTGGCTATTAGCCTGTGGTGAGAAGGATCTACTCCTACAAGGAG
Organism: Coracopsis vasa; assembly: GCA_026283785.1. NCBI lineage: Eukaryota > Metazoa > Chordata > Aves > Psittaciformes > Psittacidae > Coracopsis > Coracopsis vasa. The sequence continues at coordinate 28,541 of JANHGB010040023.1, read as the reverse complement.
AGGTGCCTGCAGCCACCCGCAATGGTACTGGAGGATGGTGACAGCAGAAAAAAATGGGAGAGGTCAGGTTTGGGTTAAGTTGTGCCAGGGAAGAGGTTTGAATACGTGGTGCCAGGGAGGGAAAATGAAAGGAGGCTGGTGGAGAAAGTTTCTCCGCTGTCCAGATCCCTCCCCAGCCAAGCCTGAGCAGTTCCTGAGATGTGGTTGCCTGTTTAACACTGCTCTTTCCAGCTTCTCCTGCCCCATCCAATCTGGGAAGCAGCCCAGCTCTTCAGGGTCCTGGATACCAGCGAAGAGGTGGAGATGGTTTGCCAGCAGCTCTCCGGCTAAGGACTATGCTGTTAACCCCATCTGACTCCTGCAAATGAAACAGTAGTGCACAAAGGACGCTTACTCCATGTTAAGGAAGTGTTTGAGAGTTGTTCTTGGTCAGACAGCTGAGGGGCTCTAAAAGGAGTCTTCACCTGACTCTGTTTCACAGGACTGATCAAATATAGTAGCATTCTTGTTTGGTTGGCGCTCACAAAACCAACAGGAGGATATCCCTGCTCCGAGATTAAAGAATGCCAGAATCCTTCACGGGTTTCAGAAATCCTCTTTTTTTTTTCCAGGCCTATTTTCAGAACATAAATTCTTTGGGCCCCCTAAAACGTGGATGTGACAGTTACTGTCCTAATGCTGTACAGCCCTGTGCCTGGGTCCATCGTGTGGCACCGGCTGGTCAGCAACGCAGGGAGCCAGTGAGGGAGCTCACAGAAAAGCACTTAAGAGCTGCTTCTCCTGGTTGGGATTCTTCCAAAACAGGGCGTTGAGCAGGACCGTGGGGTTGTGGGATGGATCCTGCATGAGAGCACCCCCATCTAGTGGCCTGAGCCGTGCCTGTGGCACCAAAGGCAGGAGGGAAAGCCCTGAGGAGAACCAGGGCCAGCAAGAGAATCACTGCTTCACAATGAGAGTCAGGAGAGTGACTATGCACATCATAGCAGCTAGGGTTCTCTCCCATCACTCTGGGTGGGAGTCATCCCACCAGCTTTAGATGTCTTCCCTGTAAGCGACCAGGTAGGGTTCCATGCAGTCAGCAGAAGGGAACTGGAAATTTTTATGGTTTGATTAATTTCATCCTAAGGTAGACACCGAAGTTTGTGAGTCACATTCTAGAGGGGCCTCTCTCTTCCCCCCAACTGTTGGAGGTTGAGTGACTGACAGAAATATCAGCGTCTACGTGCTGGAGATCTACATGTGGAGAGACAGATCCCATCTTCTTTGTCTTATGGGTGTTACTGAATTAATTTGGAATGCAGATCTTGTTTCCCATGGGTGTCAACAAGACATCAGAAATTGTCTGGTTAAGTGACGCTCTAACATTGCTGTCAGAGTTGTATATGAACATATTAATAAATATGTACAATAATTAATAACATATTAATAACAACAACAAAAAAATGAGAACATCGTTTCCTACCCCCTGTAAAAGAAAACCCACTTCTGATTAAATCAGTTTCAAAGCCTAATCTCTGTTTTTGCACACTCAGCCCCTGATACAGATAGAGATGAGTGAGATTTTAGAGACAAAGATGCTGGCATAGTTGCCTAAGGCATGGAAAAGCTTCTCCGTGCACCCCATTAGCTCCAAGCAGCGCTGAGGTTATTGTATTTGCAAGGGAAGAAAAAATAAGGATACTCCACTGAGAGCTCACCAGCTTCCTTCCTCCTCCACTGCAATGTTGTATCACCGCCTAAGACGCCTCCTTGACCGAGTGAAGACACTGCTCCTGCTTCACAGACAGAGCAGTCGAAAGATCTGTCTGATCTGAGAGGGAGGTGGGATGAGGTGGACCCCAGAGGTCCCTTCCACAGTGAGTCTTTTGGTTCTCTAATTAATGACGGCAACCAGTATGAGTGCAGTGGTGAACAAAAGGTCTGAGACATGGGAAGGGGCAGCAGGATGGGCCTGATGCCTGGGACAAGAGGAAGGCGCTTGGAAGCAGTGGCTGTCCTCATGTCTTCTCCCCATGCACCAGCTGGGGAGGAGAGATGGGGACAGTTTTAGAAGAGCAGGGCCAACCTGGTACATTCAGAGGAAGGCAGGCGGGCAGGACTGGCAGAAGAAGCTTTTCCAGGCAGACAGCACCATTTCCTGCAGAGCTTGGAGGGACTCCCAGCATCCCCATCCTGCAGCACCCACCTGCAGGGAGCAGGGGCAGAAGGCCCCCACTCTCTTCCTTGCCAGCAGCCACTGCAGGTGGTCCATGCAAAGGCGGCTGTGTGGTGGCTCTCAGGGTTTTCACCCAGGTGTTGCTTTGAGGAACACAACAGAAACCAACAGCTCTCCCTCACAGCAGGAAATGCTTAGGCAGGAAAACCCAGGAGATGAATTACTGAACAGCTTGGTTAAAGGAGCATTGCTCAGTTTCAGCTTTGACAGCCTGCTGGGCAAAATCAGCTCTGATTCTTCTGCTTGAGCTCGCCCAAGGCCTCTTGGCTTTTGCGTTACAGTGACTATGTTATGTTGCACCCCAGCCTCCAAAGGGGCTCCCAAGGACCAGGGCACTTGTCCCGTTCCAGCCCAGGAAGATAGGTCCTGCCTTCCTTCTGCCCCATGAGGATTTCCATGCCTTCCTCCTCTGGATGATACTGGTTGATACCAACTACTGCCCAGGCCTCCCAGTTTCTTCATCCCCTCCCTTCTATACTCACAAGTTCTAAATAAAGCAAAAGCATTGGGCATCTCTTTCTGACACAAAAATAACCTGGGCATCAGCCACACTCTATTGAGAATCAGTGCCAAGTCCCCTCAGAGGAGTCTCCAAACAGCTCTATGGCTTTTCACTTACTGTTCCCCCTTTGGGGTTCCTGGCACCTTTGGTAGAAATCATGCCAAAGGGACTTCTCTGGGGTGAAAAAGGATGACATTTTACAGAAAAAAGAGGTCCAGGCCCAGCTCTCTAGTGGAAAACCTGCCTTTGAGTCCATGGAATTCTTCATCAGGGGAATTCAAGACAGCAAAGGGCTGGTGGGGAGGGTGCTGAAGCAATTATAACAGGTCCAGCTAATTGGTAAACCCTGAGCAAACATGGTACTGTGCTAGCAGGAAGAGACAAATCTCGGAGCTGAATTCCCCTCTGGTTTTGCCTGGTTCTCATGCTAAAAGAACATCAGGACACTTGGGCAGCTGCCAAAAAAAGATGCAAAAGATGAAGATGAGGATGGAAGTCACCTAAACAACAGTGCATTTTGCGAGGGAGGAGATGTATACGCAGGCAATACTGGGTTCAGAAGAAGGTTGTATTATGTCTGGTGCTGCACATTGGTGATTCTAACAGGGAGCACGAGGTGGGACAGCTCTGGAAGCAAACGGACTTGGAGCATAGCTGGGAGATGAAATCAATCAGCCTGGTAGCAAAGCCAGCAATGCTGTCCTTGCTCATCAGGTGTTCCGATGCAAGTGTTTGTGAGACTGCTGTAAACCTGCCGGATAGATGGTCCAGGTTTTTCCAAAATCTCCACCTCTTTTAACAAGTCCCAGTAATTTCACTGATTCAATTGCACCAGCGCTACTAATAGGGTGCTGAACCACAGCCAGGGTTGGGGGAGCAGGAATGTCTTTAAGTGGGCTCTACCGCAAGAGGAAACATACCATGGGGTTGTCCTCACAATACCGTAGCTCAGCAGGAGGCGAAGCATTCACATCTCCAGACATCACAGATGAGACTGTCTATTTTTAAGGTTGCTTTTCTCAGCTGTGAGCCTCTCCTGTCATTGCCATCCCAGGCATAGGATATCATGGCTGCCAGAGGGTGGCTTCTGGAAAGGATGAGAAGTAGGAATTATAGCTGAGCTGGAACACATTAAAACTTGCTACAGAAAACAAATAAAGGTGCCTCAGGGTGGCCATTTTTGTGCAGAGTTTCCCTTTTCACAAAGAATTTCCCTTTTTCTTCCCCTGTGATTCATAAAATTCAATTCCTTTATTGCTGTCAGCAGGTTTCTCTACACAAACATGATGATTACAGTTTTAGCTTCCCTCCCTCCAAAAAATAATGACTACACTTATCCAAAATGCCTTTCTTAATCAAATACATTTATTTATTCATACCTCTGGTACCTGATGGCAACCCTGTGCACCACTGTCTCCTCTATCATGACTTACTTGTTTTCACATTAGAGTCCATATCCAGGCAGTTGTGCACTCAAGTAAATAAAGACATATTTCCTTTAGACAGCTTTAGGGCAGAACAGTGCAACTGCAACAGAGGTTAAAGATGTCGAGTGAATTTAGTAAAATTAGTCAGACACCATATAGGCCCCACACTTGTGGGGAGAAGTTTCCTCCAACGTTAATCCTAACTGTGTCGTCTGGGGTATGATTTGGTAAGATTCAGCATAGCAACGGTTTCAAAATAGTAAAAAGCCCATTTCCCTTTTTATCATTGAAACATTCTTTACATTTAGTCCATTTAGGCTGCTGGTGAGCCTTTTCTTTAATCAACACACCCACATTAACTTTGGAAGCAGTCCTGCTAACACCAGGCAACTCTGTGGTGAACAGTAATAGCTCTGCACAAACATGATATACTTAATGATTTGAACTTTTTGGAGTAAATCAGAGCGGCTCAGAAGGAGCAGGAGATGAAAGATGGGAACTGAAATAGAAAGGCATGCATGATTTGCTCAGAAGTCAGGAGGGTTGGTTTCTATCCTCAGGATGAATCTCCTAGGATCCTGTTTTATTTTAGGTTATTTTAGGAACTTAGAACAATTATTTGCTCCGTGATGGCTCCTTCCAGTCTTTTCCTACGCAGCCCAGATACAGAAGCTTACACACATAGGAACATAGCATTTCTGTCTTAAAACCTTGTCTTTTCCTCGGTACCCGCTTGAGCTTTGGAAAAATCTATTTACTCTTTAATGACAGTATATCAAAGCCAGAAAGAAATGACTTCTCCAGTCTGTCTGTTAGCCCTTGTTTCTGGCTGTATTGGGTAGAGGTGGCTTGTGGGAAGATGCTGTTCTTTATCTCCAAGCACCACCCAGCATTAGTCCCAGCCTTGGGACTGCCCTATGCCATAGTCCTCCTGCAGCATCCATCTCCTGCACCTAATGATGGGGCCTGACAGGGTTCACACATTCTCCTGCTATCCATCCAGGCCAGCTTTTCACACAACCCTACGTAAGCATGCTTCACAGGATTACAAGCTGAAATTACCTCCTTGGAACAGCATGGAGTACCACAGGGAAGAGATGGAGACAGGAAGCACATCAACTTTCAAGGGCCTCAAACAGCTGTGTCACACAGCCAGCTGCCTTAGCCCCAAAATCAGCTTCTTATGTAGACATAAGCGCTCACTGGTTCCTCACAGCTTCTCAGATAGCAGTCACTGTCTCCTATGAGCCTCCTAAGGATGTGGGTAGGTCCTGGGTGTTACTTGCATTAACTGCCTGCCATGCCCATGGCATATCATGCTTTTTTTTTCCATTTGGCCGTTTTTAAATGCACACATTTCCAGACAAGAGCCATCCACGTTCTTCAACCCTCTCATCCATACACAGACCTCATTAAAATTTTACTGGGTGAAGAACCAAGTGCTACCTACTGGTGCCAGCAGAGCTTTGAGATATCACTGGCACACGCAAGGCTTGTCACTCCTGCTGCCAACTGATCGCATCCCAGCACAGCTTCAGACACAACATCCACGGCACAAGAAGGCCCTAATAGCGACTTGTCAGCACTGCAGCAGCTGCTTTCCATCTCTACTGCATCCACCTATAAAATAAACAAGTGACAAGATTTCATCTGTCAACTAAATCCCCTTCCACTGCCTTAGGAAGCTGTTAAAGAGGAATCTCGCCTCCTTGGGTGTGCAGTTTCACAGCCGCATCTCTCACTCTGAACTCTTTACTTCTGAAATGCACAAAGACATTTGCCTGGCCAGAGACACCACCTCCTTCGAACTGGAATGGACACAGACTGGAGTCACCTCAATACTGCTGCCAGGTCACTCCTGCCCTAGTGCGCTGTTTCAGCGAGGGAGGAAACAGACATGAGGATCATCTTTGGCATCAGGAGTCCCAGGAAAGAACAGCCCAGTTTCTGAATTTTGTCAAAAATCTTTTTTTTTTGGCCTTCCAGGCTGGGAGAGAGGAGAGAAGGAAAGAAAACCAACCCGACATGCTTACTTATGGCTGTGCCATTTCATTTTTAATGTTACTTTCTTCATTCCAGATATGAGATGCTGTCCCAAGTGTCCCTAGCAAGTCATCTGTGTTGTGGGCTGCATTTGTTGAATGTATCTGAATATAACATCAGAAACATATGCTGCAGACAGACAGGCAGAGACTAAGTAAGTATTGGAAGCCCAGTCTTAATTCAACCCCCTCACCAACCCTGTTAATTAAGCTATGCCGTAAGAAAAGCAGCTTTCAGAGATTTCCTACTGACTTAAGCTAAGACACATTAGCAGGGAAACAAAATGATTGTATACACTGGATGAGACTGAGTGGAAAACAGCCAGACCTGGGAATGGCGTTACAGTACTTCTGCATTGAAGTCTGCTAATTTCTTACAAACCCTGTGTCAGCTAAAGCCTTGTTTTTGAAACAAGGTTTACAGTTCCTCAGCAAAAACTCACACTTGCATTACTGTGGTCAAGTTCACCTTCACTATGACACTGGTGATGTCTTCCACGGTCAGTCTGGTTTCCTTTCCTGGATGCGGTCTACCTGCTAAACCACTGCTGCCAATCGGCTAGAGTGTGCCTGCAGAAGCTCTTCTCCAGAAGCTTGTCAGAAATGCATGCCTGCGTTCTGGTCACGGAGACACCTGATACAGCAGTGTGGGTTACCTTGAACACAAGCTAGTCTAACATACCCTGAATGAGCCTGTCAACAGCTTCCTATCCTGGAAGGGCTGTTGCCTAGCCTCCTTGCAAACACTCCCTGACAGAACATGGGAGTGCGGCTTGTCACACACACAGTGTTCCAGAGCCAAAGCTTAATCCACATGAGCATCCAGAGAGGATTGGTAAGCTCCAGAAGACCAACAGAGCTCAGCATGCTCCAGGTTTTGTCACCAAACAGGTCGTATTCAAAAGGGTGATGATTCCATAGGTTCATGAGCTGATATACATGCATAGTGCTGTCCTCTCAACTCTTTCCTCTTGTCCTTTCAACACGGTATCACCCCTACCTCGCAGCAGCAACAGCTGCTCGCAAGGATCTCCATCTCCATCCAACTCTGAACAGCGGATGATGTGCCAACACCAGTGTCCACTGTGAATCTAAACAGACTTCAAATGTGCACACAGTTTTCAGAAATAAAACATTTCTTTAATTGGCAAGTAGAACACACATTACAGGTCATTAGTATTTTATAAACAATATTAAGTTACAAATACGTGTTAAAAATTGCAGTTCATGGCAGCTAAAAGCTTGGAGTCCAAAATGCATCTCTGCAATGCTTCATTACTTCCCTTTCCCCAGTCTGCTGGGTGAAGATGAATAAAAGATCATTTATCATCTACTAGGAGGTGGTCTACTATATACTCAAACAAAAAGAAAACCTCATTCCTAAGAGCATCACTAACAAACAGAGGCATTCAAAGTACTTCAGCCATCTTAAATCATGTCAGATGCAGTGAGGACATAGTTGAGAATTATTCTGTAACACTTTAAGCAAAGACACAGATATCTTCACATTAAACTGATAGTTCAATGCTTTCTGTTCCAATTCAGCTTAAAATCAACACTAGCTTCTTCCCCACAGAAGCTTAAAGTCCATCATGCAAGGCTTCTGTGCCATCAAAGCTAGATGTTTGTAAATCAGACCCTTATGCAGAGGAAAGTTACGGTGTACAACTAAACAGCATACATAAATATGTATCTTACATTTAGCAGATCTTTATTGCCCTCCTTAATGACTTTTGTTGGTATTAGTGAGATACGCAGCTCATCCCATTTTCACTACACTCAGAATATTAACAAGTTACCATAACGTGTGTTAATATACTAAATATCCTTTAACAAGTCTCTTTAAAAAAGTACTTAAAAACATTTTTGGAAAAGTAGAAACCTATTTTCCAGAAAAGCAAGTGGTACTAGGATAACATGGACTCCAGTGCTTAAACATTCTCTCAGAGAAACCCATCTTGAAGGCTTTCGTGCTGGAATTCAGTGTGTCTCAGCTGCCAGTCTCGTATTCTATTTATTTGTCCTTCTCGCTGTGGTGGCAAAAGGTCATCAAAATCAGCTTACCTTGCCTTTCAGTTGGCAGACTTTCAAAGATTCCCATTCATTGGACTGTGTAAAAGAGACATGTAGCTTTGACATAAGTTCATTTCTTTCTTACTCATTATTTATGAGAGTCAGTTTTATTATACCACTGAGATTGCATCTTCAAAACCGAAGTCTGCTGAACGTGTCTGGAGAAATGACTTTGTATCTCAAAAATATCAAGAGTACCATTCAGATCTGAATTTCTATTAAAACCTGTGCACATTTAGCAAAAATTATGCTGCTATAAAAGAAAAAGGCCTACTCCTTGGCCTGCTCAGAATACAAGCTACAACGCAAGAGAGTACAACAGAGGGTTTTTTTCTCTGCTTCTTTTCTAAATGCAGGCATTAAAAGTAAAGTGTTACTAAGCTTTTCCTAAGAGAGCACACAGGGGTGTGGCATAATATACATTAACCAGGAACAAAAAACAGTAACAAACAACCATTCTAGAAAATGCTGCATATTAGCAGCATGCTTGGTTTCCAAAACATAAGGAATTGCATGGAAGTTGTCCAGATGAAGTCCACACACCTTGATCATTGAACTGATCACTAGATTCCAAGAAACCAAAGCAAATTTAAAAATACACATGACAACAACTGCCTAGAAGGCAGAGTTTTATCATCTGTCAATAACCAGATGAATAAAGTGCATAGCAACTATTATAACAGTTTCTTGAAAAGAGAATACGTTTAGCAAGTCTCAAAGTTTGTAAGCTTGACACTTATCCATACATTTTGCTACATGTGTGGCTTCCCTTTTGTTCTGCTGTTTAGCTTCACTGATCAACCCTTCAGCACTGTCCTGTGATTTCCTTTGCACTTCATATGGAATGTGCCGAGATCTCTGACTGCTGCCTGATGTATGTCTGGAAGCTCTTGTCACCAATTGGATGTTCTCTAAAAAATAATAAAAAAAGGAAAAAGTATTATATATATATATATAATTCTCTGTCAGAACATCAAAATGTCAGAACAGAACATTTAAAAATTCCTTATAGACCTTTAAAATATTGTAATAGCAATCCTAAGTCACAATTCTACTTTGTATGTGTTTGAAGGATATTTTTTGAACATGAATATGGTGAAGGCCAGAACACAGGCAAGGGAAATACCATTTTCCCAGGACCGTTCTCCTGTTTGGACAACCCATTATACTTACTGGCTTCCATATTTTGTCTTCTTAAATTTATCTCTCTTATATTGAGCATGCTCCTGCTCTAAAGTTCCAACACCTTCAATAATCAGCTTTAGTGTTTTGTATGTCTCCTTAGGGTCATCAATGATGAATGTAGAATATTCTTCCTCTTCAGGTCCATCATACACAGATTTGCTGCCACAGGCCTCTGGAAAACCAAGAAAGTATGGGAATAGGTATCAAATAGACAAGAGAAAAAAAACGAGACAAGCAGACTGAAAATACTCAGTCTAGGGTTCATACATTTCCTTGGTTTGCTTTTGCATGACAAGCATAGAACTGTGTCTGACAGCAACAGCAGAAGGAGCAGTTTGCTGTCCTTTGCTGGGCTGCTGGTAGTCACAAAGTCTGTCCCATGCCCATTCCCTCCTCCTTGTATCTTAAGGCAAGGGCAGTGAGGACCTGGCTTGGTCCTTTCCTGAACAGGCAATGCTTTCATCTCAATTACCACTAGTAGAACCCCATGCACACACTTCAGGAACTCTGTCACAGGCCTAACTCTGCCACTGTGCTGCTGGCTTGGCCTGCACAAGGTCAAGTATTCCCTTGTCAGAAGGACAGGTTGCATCCTTGAGCAGCACATACAGCACTGTGCAACAGACTAAATTCAGAACAATCACAGGCTGAAGTAGTCACACAAGATGTTTTGCCACATCACCTCTAAAAGATTCATACAATAAGCATAATCAAAGTATGTCATGACTACTGCCTGGCTGCCTGCTTCAGCTCCTAAGAAGGAACAACTCATACTACCTTCTTACTCTATCAGGGAGCCTTCCTGGCTATGAGATGTGGACACTGACTAGACGTGAACATTTGCAACACATTCATTATGTGATCTATTTCTGCATTGTAGCTGACAGGATTAGAAGAGGAGAGAGAATATTTTACTTTGCCTCTATTTTTCCCTGCCTTTCCAGCTTTACTACTGGCTCAGTCTCAAGTTACCTTCCCTTGCTGCACTGTCTGTGCCAGACCTGTGTCCTTTTCCCGGACACTGAAACTCGATGCTGGGTCTGGCAGTGAGGATTCGGAACACGGGAAAGCTGGGCATTTGTTCAGACAGCTCGGAAGTGGTGGGGATCTTAAGTTTGCAACTGCATGGCGGCCAGGAATGGATTAAAGCGCTTTCCAACCCATGTGTTTGACACCACTGGCTTATCTCATATTATAAAATAAAGTCGTATCTAAAGATCAGTGCCACAGTGAAGGCTTCCCTGCCGCTCCCTGTGCTAAATCGGTATTTCAAGTCTGGCATCGTGTACACCGGATACTTTTCTTGGCGTGTCTACTAGTACTAACTTCCTTTGCTGCCTCTTCTTTCTTTTAGACTTCACGTCAAATCTCTGCTCCCCTCAGCTCCTGAGGGTTTCCCAGCCAAAACTTCACTTTTCCACATTTCACAGACATCCATGGATCATCTTTTGCTGGCAATTCCAAAACAGCCTTCTTGAAAAAAAACATGCGTATTCAGATCTCGGGATCTGAATCAGGCAGTGTGCACATGACTTATGGTAACACAAAACCATACTTCATGGAAAAGTCAACTTTGCTGGTGCTTCTTTTCAGGATCAGTAAACTTCTGGTTTAGTGCACGCTCCGATTTGTTAATTCAGAGCATCCAAACAATGCTCCATGCCTGCACTATTTTAGGATGCTGTGATTAAGACCTTATTTCAAACAACTATTATGCAAAGAACTTTGTACAGACTGTGGGACTGCACACTGCACCAAAAATAGTTCACACAACTGCCTCAAGACAGCAGAAGGGAGAACAAATCAAATAATGGCCACTGTGTTCTAGGGTGTGATTCAGAAGGTTGGTCTAGCTAAAACAGCCAATTTTATATTTGCCTTGATAAGTGTATTGGAGATGCAATGATCTTTCATCCTCACCTTGCATTTTCTCCAATTTTGGCATGTACAAGTTGAAAAGAGAGTAGATGCGCTCAGTTTCTCTATCTCCATCTATATCCAGTTGTATATTTGCTGGCAGGCCTCTGTGCAGCATCAGGAAGAGAGGCAGAGGTCAAATGCTAAACACTTTATTATGGTATGAAAAGCACTTAACAAGAATGAACATAAAAGTGAGTACTCATGAAAGGCAACAGACTGTGTGTAATAAAGCTCAAAAGTTCCCATTTTTCCCAAAAGAAAAGGCAGACAAGTTCAAACTTCTTTATGCCTAGATTTACCAGAATGCTTTCACTCTGATTTAAAGGGACTGTACCAGTATCCAGACATTTTGGTGAATTAGTCTGCTATAACCAGATGGAGGAGCCAAAGCACTGAACTCCCAAATGTCCAGGTCTTATATTCTGAGACTAATCATAGACTTCTTGCTTCTGTCATTTTAGACGAAAATTGTTTCCTACAAACCAGGCAGTACCTCTTCACTTAGTAGAGGGCATGAGTGGTCGCCTTAGAAAAAGATCAGTTTAGAATTAAATCTAAAAGTAGATGATTGTCTGTTCCAGGAACTTACAAACAAGATATTAAAGAGATTTCTGACATTTTTAATGACAGATGATCAGAGCTGAAGTATTTCATCCTACAGTCAACTCATATCAATGCCCTGAACTCTAAAAAATTCAGCATTTTGACCAAGATATGCAGATGCTGACAGAATAAACATTGCCTTTGAAAACACCACACTTGGCAGATCTTCTTGGTAACTGCATAGCTGCAAGTCACGCTGCAGAGACACACATACCCCTGGCAGTACCTAAACCAACAGTATGTTGTCAATTCTTACCCTGTGCAGGGTGTGCAGCCAGGAGTATTGTCTGCAGTAGCTTTACAGCAAAGCCAGTGGCCATTCAGATAGGCAGAGGGATGGTAGACTGTGAGTCGCTTCTTGTTGCATTGGCTCACTTTGGTGAGAATATCAATCCAGTCCTTGGCCTCTACACAATTATTTGCTTGGATATATAGGACTCTTCTTTCAGGCTGGATCACCTGGAACATCTGCAAATAAGGAAATAAGCCACAGAATAAACCAGCAGAATTTGATGGTGAACCTAAAGCTGGCTCAGACTGATGATTTATTAAAGGCAAAAACCAGCATGCTAAAAGAATGCATCAATAAATACATTTCACCACAAAATCAAGCAGCAAATGTGCCCTTAAAACAAGAAGACCTTTCACCTTGTACAAGGAATAAGATACTGTTCCTGTAGGAGATGATTTATAAACAGCTAATATCAACTTGCTGGTTGGGCCTCAACAAGATTTGTTGTCAACCCCAGGGATGCAATTTCAGTAATGCTGCAGCTCCAAGTTTTGGAAGGCTGACAGAGGAACTCAAAGCAGGGCTGAAAGGAAAAGCTAGTCAGCAGAAGGCAGAAAAGAAGAAAACGAAAGTTTGGATCCTGCCTTTAGAGACAGCATTGCTTTAATACTGCCATTATCTCTAAGTTTTTAACACCTGTTTCAGCGTGATTCTTTCCTTTCAATAACTTCCATGCTTCTGCACCAATTATAGCTGCAATTAGCAAATTACAGCAACACAGTTTCTCTTTAATCACCACTGGGTTGTTCAAATAGTTACACATTAATTTTGTATGATGGTTTGGGCACTGAAAATCTGAACTACAACTATCCTTCCTATTCAGAACAGCTTGAGACCTAAAAAGGCACAATCACATTTATTTTCCTCCTGTTGAAGACACAAGTTTCTGATGTACAGTCTTATTGCTTCATTAAACTGATCGTGCACTGAAGATAACCAAGTTCAAGTTACTGATCTTAACTGCAAAGTTTGGAAAAGCAAGTGCCAAACATCTTTATTTCATCTACTTTCTGCAAATACTTAATTTTAATGAGTTTTCTTCTCCCTCAGGTATTCCTAAATCCCCCCTACTCTTCATTCAGTTATTCAAATCATTGACATTACAGTGCCTATGCTGCGTGGAATATTATTTTCCAAATGACAGGTTTCCCTGTGTTACTTTAAAAACAGAGGCACAAGCCCCCCTTCCCCAAACCCCACACCAAAAAAAAAAAAAGGAAAACCCCACCAAAATTGAAATTCACTTTTGTGTATTACAAAGACCTGAAACATCAGCCTGAATTCAGCTGGTCAGGAGAATGCTGCAGACTGGCACCAGCCACAATCCCTTCTTCCCTTGTGACTCCTTTAGGTGCACATCATTCAGAGTAGCTTGCAAATATACTTGCTAATTTGCGAATGAACAGTTTAATTACAACATCTCTTCTAACAGGAAAAGGAAAGCTGCAACAGTCATTCCCCTGGATTTAGTACCTCCATGAATGTCAGACAATAATTAGTAAGGCAAAACACACAACAGCGGAGTAGGAGCTGCTAGTGTGATCAGCCCAGAACTGCCAAAATACACACCGAAGACAGTCATTTTAATAAAGCTTTTTAGGACATAACTGTCAATTTAAGTCTGGACAATAGGGAAGGAAGGAAGGAATGAGGAAGACTGGAGCATGCAGCTCAACCCTCCATTAACACAACTAGAGCGAAAAGAATTTTAATGTCCTGCTGGGGTCAATGGAGCCTTCTGCATTACAACAAAGGAACATATTTAAGGAGTACGGCTTTGTGTAAGGGGATACTAACCTAAGTGAACTAACATATGGCAACTGTTAGTGAGAAGCCCACAACTAAGCCAAGAATTTCAAGTGGTTGCAAGACCTCTACAGTAACAAACCTACCAGTTGCTTCTCAAACAGCAGAGAAGACCTGAACAGTACTTAAAGCCACACCACCTTCCCCTCCCAAACAGTGCTTAAGGAAAATGAAGGCTACTGGCCATACTGCCAGACAGCCAGATTTATCAGGAGTAAGACACACTTGGTGCAATTCAGAGCACAGATACATAGGGAGTATTTATAGAGAATGTGAATCTTTAATCACACTTAGCACTTATGATGGAATATCCATCGCAAATACATCTGCCGTGGTGTTTTAAGAACTCTCTTCTTGCTGCAGTATTCTATTTATATATGGCAAGATACATGGGAATATATTAGCATGGGAAGGTGATAATGGTATTTTCTACTGGTTATGGAAAGACTCTGAATCTTACTTTCCAGAATGGATGTAGTCACCCTCATTTCTCAGGTAATAGTGAACTTCAGCAAGCAAAATAGCACACCATTTCTGATTTTAACAACAATGGGATGTTAAAGGGATAATAAATCTTCACAATAAAGGGATATTTTGGATGCATTCTAGCCCAGTAGACTCAGCATAAGTTAAAGACTGCTGTCACTGAGGAGTTGATCAGAATTACAGCTCAGCTCCTCCCCACACAGTAAATTTTATCTTAACGGTGTGGCTACTTTTAGTTCAATCAAGTTATTTTGCAGAGTACAGTTGGCAGCAGTTCATCGTATGTTACAGCTGCCTTCTGATAGCTTGAGAACTATTTTTCAGCTTGCTTACTTTTGCCTATGTAATTAACAAGGGTTATAAACACCAGAGCCAGCTACAGTACAAGGAAGATGTGCTCTAGAAGCAAGTGAACTGAAACTTATTCCATCATTAACAGAGAGATATGTGCTATCAAAATAATACCTGAGACAGGGAAAATAGTCAAGCACTTTGTTACAGGCACTTAGTGCTGTTTGAGGAACCTAATATCCAGGGCAGGTTTGATCACTGCCCTGCATAGTGTCCACAAACAGTGAAGATGGCAGGAAAGACTTGAAGGCAGAAAAGGTAAAATTCACAACCATTTATGTATATAAAGAAGTCTGTAGTAGATGCATGTTTAGAACTGGAAAACACTGAGTTGCTTTTCTGTTTATTTTTAAATAAAACTTTTTAAGGACTGTACTCAGCTTTACAGGCAGAAAAGTACAAAAAAGACTCCCAACATCACCTAACCTGATCATGTCCAAGAACCGTTCTTACACAATGAACGGCATGTCTCACATACAGAAGTTGGCAGTAGTGTTCCATGCAAGAGAAATACAGCTTTATTTTATTCCCTAACGTGGCAATCAAAATGCTAAACCGTACCAGCACAGCACAGATGTTGCTTTGGCACATGACCTAACCCAAATACATACACACTGAAAGGATGTGATCCTTCACAATTATAAGCAGCCAGTTCCTTTCCAACAGAGAGGTCTGACAGAAAGGGCAGTAACTCGATCATCTTACCTGTGTCTGACATTATGGAGCCCAGACAGCTGATCAGCAGTGGTCAGTACTGAGTGTGCTGCAGATCATGAAATCCAAGGACTGCTGACTGGGCTGTTAAGAATCTGAATGGGTTGTACTTTTGGAAACTCCTGCTACTATATACAGAACAAGCAGCTGTGGTTGTACATCTTTTGATAGAAACCCAATCCAGGTTACAAAGGGAAAAAGGCGATTCAGCTGGTGGATCTAGACCAGCCTAACAAGTACATTAATGAAGATGACCTACTTACATTTTTCATTTTAAAGGATTCCTCCTCCAGTCTTTCCACTGCCAGAATGTTTTCAATTGGAATGCTACACAGAGGGTGATCACCTGCAGAACAGACACACAGAGATACTGAGCAACTGATTCACAACTCAGCTTCACCCTCTGCTCTTATTTTAAGGGCTGATTCAGTTCCTTTGTAGATCACTTTGACTGCACAAGAAAAAAAACTCTTTCATTCAGCAGGGATTTACTAGCATGGTTCTTAAGCATTATCTTAAGTTCATTTTTGTTTCCAGCTGCACTACGTTATGCTAGCAAATCTCTTAGAAACTCACTACCGCAGGAGGACACAGTGCATTTCCTGAGAGGCTGACAATGAAAGAAATCATTCCTGTCAGCTCAACAGAACTAGCTTGATGGTGGTGATGTAAGATCTCAAAGTTGAGTGCGAAACGATGACTGGTACGATACAAACATGTTTCCTTACCTTTTTCACTCCCTATGTATTTATATGATGGAAGGAAGCGGTATTTGTTGTGTACTACTGAACAGACAATTAGTGAAAAGCAAAATCCTTAATATTAGGCAACATTAAGTGAACACATTTTTGCAAGTTCAAAGCTTGCAGGCAAATCTCTTCCTACTGCAGCCAGCTGTGCCAGTGCTACAAAACCAAGCAGAGATGCATCTGAAAATGTTCAATACCCAAATCCCAGCATAAGGTATGTGTATTCTGAGTTTTGTTTCCTTTGACGATCTGCTAGGTAACCATGAAACCTACAGATGACGTTGATAACTGATATTAGACAAATATTATAACATTTTCTGCTAATTTATAGGATACTGTGCTATCCAAGAAGCATTTTAACAGTCAGTACAGCATACTAAAAAAGGGCAAGAACATACAGGCTGATAGACTTGCCTGCACTGTACCTTCTACTGTTACAGATCTAGATCTCAGTCTTCTGCTCTTACACAATCCTTATGAGTAATCTTGCTTTAATGTATCAAGAAAAGACTGGCAAACCTTTGTTACCTTTGCTTTTCTGGTACGTAAACTCATGGTTTGTGAGGCGAAACCATCTTTTCTTGAAGTTTTTCATGCCAAATCGTTTTCTTCCTTGTGCTCTCTTGATCATGAACCTAGTAAACAGGACAACAGTTGTTACAATACACTGGATTTTATATATACATGCATATAAATATATGCATACATATAAAATATTTACATATATAGATTTAGACCTATATGCATACACATACATGATGGCACTTGAGAAGCTTTAGGAGGGTACACACAGTGTTTTCTAATTATTGAGGCCTTGTATTGACCAGTAAAGTCCAATTTGGATAGGTTTAGTGCACCTGTTAGTTAAGCCTGTTCTTTTCCCAGATTTAGGTAACAGGCAAGACCTGTAGCTTGACTTGTAGGTTACATAGGGCTTTACTTACTTAGTTGAACTGCAGCTTGTATGCTTTCCTCAGCTAAATCTAGTTAAATTGTCACCTACTACAGCAAGAAAAGGACAGAACATGGTTAGTACTGCTCTGCTAAGCTTGACCTGTTAACTCTACCAGCTTTTTTAATTTTATTTTTTTTAAAGCTGTGAGAAAGCCTAAAAGATTTAGAGTATGTTTAATAATTAAAAGGTAGATGTCAAGCCTCTGGAGCACAGGGACTGTACCCTTACATGCTTTAGTCACTCTGAAGCTCTAGAAACAAACCCACGATGTTCCACACCTCCATCTGCAATTGCACATTGATGCTACAGTTGGAAACGCATTTTCAGTAACATACAAAACCATCTGATGGCTGAAAGCTTTAATGCCCTAGCCCTCCTTTTTTGGCAGAGGAGGGGCATTCATTTAGTGAATTGCCAGTTTTAATTAATTTCAAACTTGAATTAGCTTACAAGAAACTGTGAGATATCCACCACCTTCCTAACCACTAAATCAGTTCAAAAGCTTCAAAGTGACTTTGGAAAGCCTAGTGATTTCATACTGCTTAGCATCATTTCTGGTTAAAAAAAAAATGTGTATGCATATGCAATAAAGAGTTGATAACAGCTACTCTACACACTACATTAACTATTGTGCCAAATACAGAATTGTATAATGGAGCGAGTAAAAACTACTTACTACAGAGTAGTTTTTATCAAGTAGGAAGACAATATACAGCACAAAGAGCACACAGAGAGAACAGCAAATGATTTGGTTGAAGATTTTCAATAGCAGAACTAAAATGCTTGGAAGAGCTAATACTATTTCTCACTTCTGGTATCTCCAGTCAAAAACTGCATTGTATCCAACTGAACCCCAGGTCTGTCTAAAGCTCAAAGATAAACCCAAGTTCCTTCAGACTTTAACTGTTTTGTAACCAGCTGGGCTCATGCCTGCTGCCCATTCCAAGTTGTCTGGACAAAAGCTGACAAGGATTGTATAGAGCAATAGATTCTTTTTTTAAATCAGCTATAGTTACACACCTCTCATTCTTAAAATGGTCAGACAGTTACTGTCTCAGTCCTTATTCTTGGATTACCCCAGAAATATTTAATAAAAACATGTGATTCAGGTCACCACCAGGCCCACTGGTGGCAGGCTTCATATTTCAAGGTTAAGGCAAATTTCAAGAGAAAAGCAGATATCCTTGGGCTGAACAACATGCTCTTAAGTTAGTTTCTCTTCCTTCCCATGCCGACACTTAAAAGGTGACTTCAAACTGCAAACTCCTACACAGCTTCATCTTTGAAACAGGGAAACTCCATACTGCAGAGCTAGGAGCACATTCCTAATTAATTTCTTCATAGCTGACATAGCCAAGAGGAGAACATGCTTCTATTTCCCACAGATAGATGACAAGCATTCTAAGCCAAAGAAGTTATAAGTCAATTCTTTGTTTCTAACATTCACAGAACATGTGATAAATCAGAGCAAACAGCTAGAAGCACAGTGGGGAAAAAAGTCTAAGGTTAAACCCATTTCAGTGGGTGGGGGGTTAGAGATCCTGTTACTGCTCATGTTTATGGTAGACTTGAATTTGAATCAGCCTTAGCCTTGTTTGGAAGCATCAACACGCCCCTTTCACCTACAAGAATGGCAGGACTAGTTCTCCTTTTAATTCCCTTTCTTTTGGAAAGAACCAGGCAGAGAGGTGTTAAGCAGCAACGGCATGATGAATGCCAGCAAACCCAAGTGCCAGTGACTAATCTTTGATACTGTACGTTCATTCAAAAGTACATACACTATAGCTTTCCGTTTAGATACTCTAACAGAAGCAAAGATAGATTAAAAAAGCAAAAGCAAACAAAACCATTGCAAAGCCAATCAGAAACCCCACTAACAAGCCAATAAATGTGGAAAAGAATCAGATCAAAGGCTGTGAAAATTCCCACTCACTCCCCATGATATAACATGACAATAATGCAAAATGTCAGGAAAAATAGACAGCTGAAGCCTATTCCTTAACCTTGAGAACAATTTACATGAATGCTACTTAGAAGTGCCTAGTTTTCACATTTCTTTTGTATGGCCACTTCTTAATAATTTCCATTGAGTTTATTGGGATCTATACACTGAATATTAAGCAAATCTCAGTGCTTCTTGAAGACTCTGCCTACAGATAAAAGTACTTTATTTTCATCAGGTTTTTGTTTTAACAGAGGGGAAAAAAAATTAAAACCAAACCAATGTTGTTCAACATCGAGAAATAGATAACAAAATGCTCTCTGCTGGGTTTGCACAGGCATTTCAGGATTGTTAAAGAGAGTACTTCCTCCCCAAAGTTAAGTGAGACAAGTCTATTGCTGCGAAGGAAGGACATGCTGTCAGCCAGTAGCTACAGCAAAGCATCAACTGCTCCTACCATCTTACCTGCATGAACTATTACCATCAACTTTCTTTACTGTTAGTTTTAGAGTCCTTACAACAGCAGCCACAGGCCGAGCAAAAAAAGACAGAAAAAAAATCAGACAGGAGCAAAAGAAAGACAGGCAGAAAAAAACACCAGAACGTTTTAGAGTTAGAGGGAAAATGTCACAAACTATACATTCATTTTCAAAAACAAAAGAATGATAAATGTACAGAATTAAAATAGACAAAGTTGCTTCTAGGGACAGATGAAGTGAACTGCAGAGATTAACTGGAAGAGGTAGTCATATTTACACCGAAAACCTATTTTTTGCATGACTTAGGGCTACCATGAAAGCTTACTTTCAAGCAGCAGTTCAGCTTATTGAGCTCTGACAGGAAGAATTTAGGTTTTCTACTTTCTTCCTCCCAGCTCAAAGAAGGTGTTTTCACTGTGCACTTAGATGATCTTAAGAACACAGTTTTGTAACACAACACAAGTCAGCCACTGGTATCTAAAACTAATACGGCATATGGAACATGCTTCTAAAAAAAGAAAAGGTACTAAAAGGAGAAACTGTTCCAAATGCATCACAATTTTTCCTCATAATTGCCATAATAATGATTAGCATATGGATCTCATAGGGCAGCAAAAGCATATTCTGTTTGCAGGATTAGCCCTCACTAAGGTATTCAGTATCTGCCTTCATAGTGGAATTTTACAGCTTTTGTTCACTGGAGCTCAGGAAAAAAAGATAAATCAACTTGATTTTAACAAAATGCTGATTTAAGTTTATTTTGCCTTAGCTGTGCTAATTAAGTTCTATAGGCTTCTTTTTCCTCCGCTTATTTCAAAGCATACTTAATTTAAGATGTTTAAATCAAATGAAAAAGATGTTAAAATCAGCTACAGCAGCCACAGAGAGTAGAAATAGCAACACATGAATCTTCCTGAATTCTTCTCTGAGCGCATAGATGGAATAGAAGTGGTGGAAAAAAGAGAAAGCTGCCTTAGAATAGTACCAAGCACACAAGTAGAGGGTTTTGTTGCAGACACATACTTACCCTTCTTTAAGCAATATAGGTTGCTCTATGCTCTTGTGATCTCTTCTTCCCGAAGATGAAATTAAATCTAGAAACTAAAAGGTGAAAAAAAGAAGATATAAAAATGACAGGACTGCACT
Source organism: Coracopsis vasa (assembly GCA_026283785.1). Lineage (NCBI taxonomy): Eukaryota > Metazoa > Chordata > Aves > Psittaciformes > Psittacidae > Coracopsis > Coracopsis vasa. The sequence continues at coordinate 7,654 of JANHGB010040023.1, read as the reverse complement.
ACCCAAATTAAAATCTACAGCATACAGCTACAAGAAAACATTGTAAAAGTAGTTAAACAGAAGGTAATGGCAGAAGCTTGAGGAATTTGGGAGGTTTCCTTGGTTGTAAACTAAAAATAGCACAAATGCGCTTAAGCAGAACGACTGCAGATGACGAACACTTCTTGTGCTTCTCCTTTGTTATACATTTCTTTCAATTCCTTTTGTACTAAGCAATTTCATCACAGATCTGCAGCATCCTATGAAGCACACACGTCTCAAGCTCTAAGAAGCAGCTTGTTAATCCAACATAATTATTAAGTAGAAACAGATTCAAAGAGATTCTGCTACTGACATTCACATAATTTAGTAAAAGTTTCTTGAATATTAATCAGTCTTCTTCTTCCAGCACATGCTTCCTGGTTTACAAACAGTTTGCATTGCATTATAGGATTCTGAGCATCAGCTTCAACAACACAGCAGGATTTTCAGAACATCCACATGCATTACTTACATTTTTTACTGCATCTGCATATTTCTGCTCATTAAAATAGTCATAAAAAGTAGCCATGTAGGATTCCTTGAAATTGGCCTGAAATATAAAGCCAAAACCATGCATATCATAATAGAGTTTATATAGAAAATATTATTGTTAACAGCAGTAGACCATGAGACAAGCCACTGCAGGTAAGAGGTTTTTCCTGGCCAAAGGTAAAATAAGCAAAGGGCTACTTTCATGTTGGACAACACACGTTCAATAGTACCAAATTTTTATTTCGAAAAGGTAGCAGAATGCATTTCAAATGTGCAGTAACTACAGTTAACAATGCATTCTTCAAAAGCTTAAAACTTCTGATTCAGCTTTTAATGTTGGTCCTAAAAGAAGCTGACAAAGTGTGAGAGAAAGAACTCTATTGTCTCAAAGGATTCATAAGTAAGATATAAACTTATCTACAGTTGCCTGTGTGAATTCTAAGAAGACCACCAGCAACCCCAAATTACCACCAGATACAGCAGTGTCGTGCCTTACGTATACAAAGTTTATTTCAAACAGATATCCATAGCATGGACATCTAGATCTAATCTCACCATTGCCTCTCAGAAAACTAAACTGGTACAAAAAGAGAAGCATAGCCCTTTCCCTTTTTGGTGAGTTCTTCTCAGTTGAGCTTTAAAATGCTGAAACAATCTGTAAAGCCCTGTTGAGCTGCTATCATGTATACCTGCAGCAAGTAGAGAACTTCACTGGTTCTCCTGATCATTACCTTTCTTCCAGAAGGAAGGAATGAAAAGCCCTGGAACAGACTTCTGGGTTGGTCACACAATTTTACTTTACTGAGATCTAGTTCAGATTAAGAAAGATTTCGTTTTCCTGTGAGCATGAGAGGCTTATAATCAAAGCAAACATAAACCAGTTTTGTATAAGCCTAGTGCAACTCAAGCATTTTAAAGGCTTAATTACAGTAAGTGATAAAAGATTAAAAAAAAAACAAAAGGAAATCACTTTCCTAAATTAAGCCTTTAAATGAAAATGACATACTTACAGATTTAGATTTTGATAGGCTGCCAAGTGTTTGAATGGTTTTAGAGATAAGAGTCAAAGTTCGAGAAGTCTGAGGATCCTAGGAAAGGGAATAATATTATACAGATTAGCTATTTAAAACATGGAATAGAAAAAGGTAAACTACATTTCTTCTTTCTTACTTCATTTTACGAAAAGTAACATAAAATTAGAAAAGATGCAATAAAATACCAGAGAAAAAAAGTTGCTTTTTTAAAAGGCTTTGGACTCTTAAGCCATCATGCTTCATAGCTACCCTATTGCTCTTCAGAGAACCAAAGACTATCACTTGCAATACAAAAATAGAGATTTCTATCTTGAAGACAGTCCAGGTCTTCTCCACCCCCAATAAGAACCAGAAGTCTTGAATGAGTTGCTTAACATCCAAAACATTTCCAACATTGCTGACAATCCAGCATTAATGTAATGCAGCAAAAATGAAGCAGTGACCATCTTTTCCACAGCAGATTAGACTGTCTTTGTTTGTCTTTAAATTTCACTGTTCTTCCCATACTCCCAAGTTCTTCACATACTCAGTCATTCAACATATGCTTCATATCCAAGACAGACACAGCAGATCTTTAAACTAACAAAGGTACTTCTCCTAAAGGCTATTAAAAGAACTGAAGTAAGAATCTTGATAAACAGACTATGGTGGCAGAACCATATACATAGCTAAAAAAAATTGATAGGGTACTTACTGGATGGTGTGGTGTAAGCTGAAAGAGGTTTGGAGAAAGAATGGCAGGAGCAAAGAATCTCAGGAAAATAAAGCTGCTGACAGCTGTATACCTCACATCTAGGTCACCTATTGAAAAAAGACCTCTACTCAGCATTTCAATAATCCTTGCTTAAAAAACTTCTGAAATTACCAGAATCCCTTCAGAAAGCTAACTCAAGCATGTGCTGGAAGTGTCTGTATTTGGAATTACAGGATGAACTGATGGAGGATTTGGAGCCAGAGATCGGCTAGCATAAACCAAGGAATCGTCAATGACAGGCTTTTAAAAATAAGCGAGTTCACAACACAGGCTATGAGGAGAACACCATTCACTTTTCCACCGCACAGGGAATTTCACATAAACATCCACTATTCCATCAATACAACTGAAGTATGATGAATAATTTACATACTTTATGGAAGGCACAGCACAGAGGCCAGCTCTAGGTAATCTAGTTAGAGCCCTGAGCACAAGTGCTGTAGAGATTCTTAATGTATCTATCCCAGTTGGTAGTTAAGAAAATACATTTTACATAAAATAAACAGCACACAGCACAGTCAATGGCTTTCTGCTTGAGCTTCTCTAGTATGAAGTGTTTGTTTAAAAGCTGAACTTGGATTACTCTCTCTTAAAGCTTCCTTATTGTAATCTGCTTCCCTTCATGAAAATACATAGGTTGGTTGTTATGCTCAATTCCAGTTCTATATTGTCCTCTCATTCTTGCAGAGCCAAAACAACTAGGAGAGAGCAGAAAGAATTCTCTATTGACAGCCAGAAAACCTTTGCAGCACATGGCCTCCTAGGGCAACGAGCTTGCAATAGGTCAAATAATTTACAGATTGGCCTTTATTACAGATTGGCATATGAACAGAAAGTAATTCAGCTGCATGGAGCCTGCAGAATGAGCCATGACAAAAACCTGAACATTTGAAAACTGAGCATACTTGGCAAATATTGAAACATATATACCATCATAATGCTCTTTTTAAATGCTGTTTTTCTTGGAAAGATATTTAAGGAAAACTCACACAAAGTCATGTTCTTTGCTGTTTCTTCCTTGATTATTCACTCCACATTAATACATACTCCAAATGGTATTTTTGATAAGCTGCTGCTCAGTTATTAAACCCACCATGGATCGTGCACACTGCTAGACTACACCTACATTGAAAAGCTATCAGTGATGTAAAATAAAACAATACATAGAAACTCACCTTGAAACCGTTTGGCAGCTGATTCTCTCAGTGAAAAGAAAATATCACACATCACTGTAGGGCAACTTACACCAGATTTTGTAATTACAGTAAAAATGCGATCAACATATTGCCTCAGATTTTCCTGAAAAAGGCAATGATTATGACAATATTAGTATCACTTTCTGCTATGGAAAGCTGTATTATTCTTGGGTTTATTCATAATGGCATTGTTAACAGATTCCCACTTCAAAACAACCTCACACTCAATGATACCGTCTTTGTTAAGTGCACATATTCAAGTACAAGAGTAAAAATATTATTCCATATCAAGTGACATGGCTGTATGGCATATTGCTCCTTCTCATAGCACCATTTTCTATGTCACCAGTGGAACCACAGGCTAAGTTATCCTCAAGGGCAGGGAAGAAGTGATTAACATTCTACAGATATTGTATTTATAGCATAATGTAAAGCTGTTGTAAAAATAATTACAACAGTCTGTGGTGTTGAGAAAGCCTTCAGTATATTCTAATGAATGACAAAATTAGTTGCAACATCAAACATCTGAGGAACTCAGTTAAACCTGGTAGTGTAAATAGAGATCATATCTTCAAAATCTAATGCATACCCTGTTATTTTCCAGGTTTTCACCATCCTTTAATTTCACGGGATCAATTTCACAAGGTTTATGGACCTGACAGATCTAGAAAGAATAATACAGTGAACATTCAACATATTAGTTTACCTTCAAGTAGAAAAAGTTTTGTAAAAAGCATAATCTGTTAGGGTTTTTTGAGGTAAAAGGCCCACGGCAACTTCATAAATTTTTGTATATTTATTTTTGTTGTTTTGACAAAGCACTGAAGGTAAATTACATGCGATATTAATTTTTTTTCCCAAAAAAGTAGCATTAATTTGTTCTACCCTTTCCTTCAACTGAAGTGCAGAATTTTTCTGTAGACTCTCTCACGCAAGGCTGTTCAATAAAAGTCAAATTTTCCCAAAACAGGCAATTTTGAAAGTTTATCTATATTCTTTAACAACTTGACATTTTCTGGTGAAACAGCTGAAGAAACTGTCAAATCATTTAAAGGAAGTCTGTGGTCTGAAAGTACCGTCCAATTACGGCACTAAAATACTCACACCCACAATTCTGGACTGGGTAGATAATAAACCATTGTTATGATACATGCATCACATACACAGTTATCTAGGAATAATTTTATTCCTTTATACCCACTGGCTGAAATGTATTACCTGTAGCTTCCCAGCAGCTTTCTGCTGTAGATACTCTTTATTCATCTAAGTTATTACTTTAATATTTTCTCAGAAACGATAAATGTTAGATTTTATAGAACAGAGTAATTAAATAAATGAAAGTTTTCCTTTTCCTTTAATACAACCCAACTGTTTCTGAATTGGGTGACTCAGCTGTGGCTAAACACACAGGATTTTATCGTACAAACAGGCTCTTAAGCATTATTTCCACAAAGTCACCTAAAACGGAAAGGAATAAAAAGCATCTGCTCCCTGAGGACTTTTACAGTGACATTTTATCAAACAAGCAGTCTAAACCGCTCTTACCTCATCTATAATTGGCTTTAGCGTAACTTGCAGATAATGCATCCCTGCCAGTTTCATTGTCTCATCAATGCACTTAGAAGTTAACGAGTTTCCTCTGAAAATGGTGTTTGGATCTCTGGAAGAGAACAATTTTCTGTAATTTAGTCTCTTTGTAATAAACTGCTAATATATGGAACTGAAAAGCAGTGAAAAGTGGCAGAAATCTGGGTTTGAATACACAACCAAATATTCCCTTTGACACCAGTCCACCATCAAATGAAGTCATGTAGCATTTAGTGCACTTCCAGGTTACAACAGAAAAGCAGTAGTCATGGTTAAGTCCAGAGGAACTATAGATTTCCTTCTTTGTATCAGTGCTGTGTGCTCAGTGCACCATTCAAACACACAGCAACACACAGGCTCAGATCAAAGGGGTTTACAGTATAAATGAGGGAAAACATGCTTGTTTTCATGTGCTTCAGAACAGCATTGATTTGAGTAAGTGAAGGAGGCAGTGATTTTAAGTCTCCACAACACTGGACATTACACATGACCTACTACTTTTCTCTACAAAATAAATGCTTGTAAACTGGAAAGGGAGGAGAAAACACTGGCTCCAATGACATGGCCATCTCTTCTAAGTGACTTACAGCACTGTTCTGTGATAGCACTATTAAACACAGTGCAGATCCCAATTCTGCCCTGAGAGCTAAGCTTGCCATGTAGATCCTGTTTTTTCTGAAGAGCCACTTGCACAGAATTCATCCTGTACTATCTGCACTATCACGTGTATTTTTTATTTTATAATTACTTACGTTTTCAAAATGCAAGCAATTTCATATTCATTTTGTACCTGCAATCCCTTGTATAGCAATTTACGTTATGCAGCATCAACAATCTCATCTACAACCTATATGATCAAATCCTGTGCCTACTGACAGCAGGTCAAACTTGGATATGAAGTTATCTGCTTGTTCTTGTAAACAGTTGTGCCCATTTATAAGCAGTGAATGACAGGATGAATGACTGCTGGATTCATCATTTTGTTTCATAAAAATGTAAGCTCATTGCCTGTTATAAATGCCAGAAAGCCTTGAAACCAAACACCATCTTTGCTGTTTTATCACAGCAACATGACTGACTAGGGAGCAGCAGATTTCCTCATACTGCAGCAATCAAGCTATTTCAGGCAACCTGCAGCACAGAAAAAATACACCTACCCAAGGAAGGAAAACACTTTATCCCTCAGACACTCTGGAAAAAAAAGTCAGCCCACACAAAGATTTTATTTTGTGCTGAGGAAGCTGTTACTTTAGCGTTAACATCTGTCATTCCCCTTGACTCTCTATTGTCTCTTCTATCATCAGCCAGGAACACGACTACATAGGCACAAAGCTTGTAGCAAGAATTCTTTAGGACCTTGCTGGTCCTAAAGAATACTAGATCTTACACTACTGAACTGTCAGTCCAACACTAAACCAAACAGTGCACTTACAAGAAGTGACCAGAAAAAGAAACTTGTTTTCTGCTATCTATTGCCAGATCCAATCCCATCTTTGTTCCTCAGCCTTCCAATTGGAAAGGTTAGACACACACAGCTTGCCTTAAATATTCATGATTAGGAAGAAACTTGTCTTTTTTTTTTTTTTTCACAAATTCAACACTTTTACTCAGCACTAGATGATTTATTAGCACATTATGAAACTGAAATTATTTCATATGAACAGCTGAAGGTAATGTAGTATTTCACAGCTATCATCAAATATAATTACAACTGAGAGGAGTGAAACCCCCTGCTCTCAGACCTTACAATAGTCTTGCAAGTAGATTTTGCAAAACATGATGGGAATTCCTCCTAAAAATCAAACATACCAGATCTTCAGAGCAGTAAAATAATTTATAAAAAGTTCTGCCACTCAGCTGGGAGAAACAAGAACAACTTTAACATTTTCTTTTAAAATTACATGTAATTCTAGAGTGGAGGATTCTAACACTAGCCAACATAAAGTAGGTATGATAGCAACTTGGGGTTTGGTACTTACTGAGTTCTCTTCACTTCAGCATTTGCAATGGCACTTATGAAAGGCACAATTCTGCCATAGTGTAAGAAAAGCCTGACCAGAGGTATGGCTGCTTCCTGTTTTTCTCTGCAAACTTCACCCAAAATGTGTGCAGCTGATGCTGAAACAGGCTGAACAATGGAAAGAAAAACTTTGAGAGATCTTTCCAGAACAAGCATCCTTTCTTTCTTTTCCCATTAGCTCCTTAATGCAAAACCCAATACAACAGTTGCAACAGCCAGTTACCCAAACATGTCTGTACATAACATGGGTGGGCATCACATTCCAGTTTTTGTTGGCTGTAAGTTCTGATCGCAAGACGGCAGCAATTTAAAAACTGCTACAGTACAGTCTCTTTTTCTCCCCCCTCCATTTTTAATAGCTGTCTTTTCACGGAATGTCACTATTGCCTGGGAAGCAAGTGGAGAGGAAGAACTTTAGTCCTTCTCAATTTCAAGCCTCAGTAAGTATAGAACCCACTTTTTGTACTGAAAATATAAAAGCACTGTTACGAGTGCTTAAAAGTATATATAATGTCACATATGGTACAACCCTCTGAGATTTCAGGATTAT